>MJUT01048787.1:78863-92829 GCA_002080005.1 Gigantidas platifrons
CCAAAAGAAAAAGGACAGACAACACAATGGCCAAAAGAAAAAGGACAGACAACACAATGCCCAAAAGAAAAAGGACAGACAACACAATGGCCAAAAGAAAAAGGACAGACAACACAATGCCCAACAGAAAAAGTACAAAAGAACAAACAACGATCTACAAAACATACACATAAAACTAAAGATCGATTAACGTGTACTCCGCTAAAGACCGGGAGTGAACTCAGGTGTTCCGGAAGGGTGTGCACTTCCTGCTCCATTAGATGCACCCGTCGTGTTACTCTAGTTAAAATTCCGTTGATAAGTCATGAATGAGGAAAGGACCGTTTACGACAAGTGGAACATATTTTTGATTTATCTGATTTGTTCTCTTGCAGACTGTGTCAAATATATTCAGCAGTAATCAGCCAATCATTCTTTTAAAGTTGTTCATATTTTTTTTCCAAAACATCTAGATGAATTCTTTCTTAAGAGACTGTTAATTTTACCTACCTACTATAACAAGTAAATACCAGCAGTGTACCTAACAGCAAAATTAATAAAATTCTTGCGAAAATAATGAACTATATATTATGTAATGGTACTTACGTCACGTGACAATTGCGCAATGAATTATGTAAATATAAAAAAAAATGAAACTCGTTGTCATTTCGAAATATGATAGTTCTGGTCTCAGAAAATATGTTTTAATGTGACAGATACAAAAAATGTACATCTGCTGTATATAATAATTATATATTACTATAGTCGCTATTTGAATATATGTGTTCATTATTACATGTAATTTATACTTATCGTCTCTTTATTATTTATTTTGAAAAGATTTGTATTTTATGATTGCTGCATATCGACTTTGCTTGCAAAGCTGTTTTTGCTTATTCTTTATGAAAAGTTTTTAAGAGTAACAAAGTGCGTAGCGGGCCAGATGGCGATATGAACAACAAATCTAATATTCTAAACCTTAATTGAATATGTCATAGATTTGCACTCAATCTCCTTACTCTTTCATCCCTACCATTTTTTTTTATCAAATATATAAAAATATACAATATATTAAAAATTGCTGAGTTAGATAGCTGTCAAATTATAATATTAAGTATATATATACCATCTACACACGCTTATGCACATGTCTTACGTCTATCCCTAGATTAAAATCCTTACGAGACACGGTAACACTACGACTATTGAAGCTGTTTTTTAAATCTGTGGATGTAGTCGAGTGGTCTAGGGCGCTGGACGTAAGGCTAAGCGAATGGTGCTGCAGTATGTCAATGGTGTGAGTTTAAATCCCGTCGAGGGAAGAACAAAAATTTGACAGCTTCAAAATTTAATTCTAACACTGTTTGGTTTAATTTTCAGACGTATATATATATATACATTTATTATATATGTGACCTGCTGTCATTTTCATATGTATGTGTATAACATTATTGTATGGAGAGGATGAACTAAGTTGATATATCTTGCTTCCAATCCAAATGTACATTTATAGGCTAATACAAAATGTTAAACTAAACTAAACTATGCACACCAAATTATGACCCGGATTCTCAACCATTACATGATATGTGGATAAATATGAAATATATGTCTCCAGTCATGGGTGACCATAGCCAATTGTTTTGGCGATCCTGTTTAAGCACTACGGTTTTCATGCTCCAATAAATTTTCAATTTCAGTGTACCTGAGGATTGTTAATACAGAAACACGCCGTGCGCATTAAATGTCAAAGTTTATGTTATATGTAGTACAATTTATATACAAGCGAACGAACGAACGAACGAAACACATTATTGTTTAATATATGTATATCAATCTGTTTTTTTTTTTTTAAACATTATTGGAACCTGGTTTATAGTTGTAATGAGACTAGGTCTGGGAGTCATAAAGCTTTCAAATACGAATTTTGTACTCGTACTTCAAAATCATCCAATCAGAAAGTTCTATCCAATAAATACAGTATTCTGATATGACAATTTTTGATGAAATACCACGTCAGCGCTTAGCTACTGTGAGGAAGGCTTAGCGATACTACAGGGGTAATCTGAAGCCGTAAATGGGAGGACAGATAATACAATTTGCAAAAGAAAGAAGCAAAGGGACAAACAATGATTTACAAAATTCTACACAGAAAACTACAGATTGAGCAACATGAACTCCACTAAAATCCATGTGCTCCGGACGGGAACCAGGAAACAATATCTGTTTAACATGTGGCACCCATCATGATATTGCTGGTGATAAGGCATAAATGAGGAAAGGACCGGGTTCTGATTACGACAAACGGGACATACTTGTGGTCATTTGTGACACAGATATTTCGTAACGGTTAACCAGGTCATGATGGGACTTCCTTGTTAGCAGCAACACTCTATAAAGACAATCTGTATAGGACTCATGAGAGTTGGAATATCGAATCAACTGAGAAATCTATGCTCCATGTGCTGGGATGTTGCTAGATATAAATATTTTGTCGTGAAGATTCGCTCTTAACCGACCCTCACTGTCAATTTCGAGGTGTAGGTCAAGGTATGAAGCAGACCTAACTGTATATATGTGGTCTCAAGATCAATGAGATAGATGCGATCAACAATTATTTAGTGAAAGGACGTCATCTTTAAATAGCGGAACGGAACGTGAAATTAAAGGATCGTGTTAGCTTCTTTTTGGTTTTTTTCCTTATGTACAAAGTCTACCTCGTACGAATAAAGGAACAAATCGGCAGAATTTAAAATAATAAAAACAAATCCAACAATAGCTAATGAAACGTTTGGAGGTCGAATGACAATAATATGGCTGATCACTAGGTAGAATAAGTGCTTGTCCACACATAGATAGGGAAATTAACACGTTCAAGTAAATAATGTCACATGGAAAATGTGAATCTGGGAACAGATATGACCTAAATAAATAAAGGAGATCTGTAGGGTAATGTGACATGTTACAATTAATATTAAAGCGATATATTTCTTTGCCGTATGTAAGATTAAACAAATTATGTTTTCTGTCCACGAAACATCGAAATGTTTTTGAGGCCATCGGTGTCCATCGTGCTTAACATATGGTAGTTGGAACACCATAGCGCTAACCATAACCCTATAATTGTCTTTGCATGTAGAAACTCTAAATTATATCCTATCTAACTACAATTTAATTTTATGTAACCTGATACAGTAAAAAATAAAACGAAAAACGAAAAAAATTTCACTTCATTTTATCATTGTTATTAATTATGTAAGGTGACAGGTCATAATGAATGTATTCTCATGTCTTATACTTCCTGAATGGTTTGTCTTATAAACTACTGGTTCATCTGATTCTTCCCTTATCCTTACCTTACTATTATCTATAATGATCACCTTTAAGAGAGAGAGAGAGAGAGAGATTATTATTGTCTTGTCTTTTCTCATTATTGATTTGTATTCTTTTTATTATTCTTGATGTTGTGGTCTGTATCTATGTTGAAGATGGCTGCTAGTAGCCTCTGCCTGTATGTAATCCTCATCAAATAAATACGGACTTAAATTAATTACTTCTTGAATCAAGAGGCTCATTATGAAAATCATTACATTGAAGTGAATATATATACATGTATAAGTAATACCACATTCCACTCATTGATGATTGACCTAAATACACATTTCAGCTATTGTTTGTACAGGTCACCATAGGAAATAAGATGAAGGGCTTTCATGGGTTATCCTTGTTGGACAATTAAAAATATTTTATTTAGTGGCATGAAAATTGCAGTTAATGATTAAATTGTAAGTTTTATTTATAAATAAATTGGGAATTTTTAGTGAAGTGCATGGATTATTGATACATATTTGACCTAGATATATTTTACATTTTTAACCTTTTTCCGTAGTTATATTTAGATATCTACTGTAGCCGTAGTTATATTTAGATATCTACTGTGGCCGTAGTTATATTTAGATATCTACTGTGGCCGTTGTAATTTTTAAATGTCAACTGTGACAGTAATTATATATAAATATCTACTGTGACTACATAGTATTATTTAAATGTACAGTCCGAAGCAGTCCACGAAATCATTAGCGCACTAGGTCAATCACCAAACGAGAGGATTGGCTACTATTTGTTTTGGATGGGAGAGTTGCAGAAAGTAGCTTCAACAAGATTGGCTCGGTACAAGTCACGGTAGTTCTAATATTATTTAGATTTACAGTCTGAATCAGTGCACGAAATAACTGATTTTATTGGGAAAAAGTGTTGAAGAAATTTACTTGTGACTACAGAGCTACAATAGGTTGATAATTTACAAATCAAGTGAAATTGGCAAATCCCAGGAGCCGTGTTGATGAAAGTTTCCTAAGATATGCCCTAAGACATGTCTTATGACATATTTTAAGACACTGATAGGACTATCCTAGGATATGTCTTAGATTGTATATCAAAGCTGTCTTAGCACTATATATCTTCGTTTAGGATGTCCTAGACATAATCGTAAAAATGAATACGAGCTGATTTGTGTAAAGAAAGAATAATATAAATGCTACAAACATTAATGTGTTACGCAAAAGTTCACATAAAAATAAAATAATAAGATTAAATTTTATTTTATTTATATATTATATTGATTTAATTGTGATTTTTAGATAAGAAATGTATATAAACCTAATAAAATCTGAAAATAATTTAATAAAATAAAATCAATGAAAGTGATGGTAAATTTTAGGCAGTGGTTATTTTGCCGGCAAAATAAGCAAACAAATGGTAAATGGCTATTTTGCCGGCACTGATTATTATAGGTGATTAATATAAGGTGTAAGATATAAACATCATAAAGGAAGAACATTTATTTCAAATATACAATGGAAAACAAGAACAAAGTACATAAGCTAAAACATAAGAATTATAAATAAAATGCTTAGTCAGAATCAATAATAACTATTAAAAAAGAAAGAAATATTAAGATATCAAAACAGGGTAATTTAGAAAATTAAATTAATTAATTAAAATTTTAAAATTAAAAAAAAAATTAAATATGATTTTTAAAGGGCTTATGGATATCAGAAATTATTTGATACGTGCATATTTTGGTGACTTTTTAGTTTTTACACTTGTTGCACAAATCAGTGTTTTGCTTTTGGGAATAGTTTCAGTCTTGCGCATGACAAGTGCTGCCATTCTAAGCATGAACTGCACATCACACTTGCTTCTTTTGTATCTGCGTCAAGAGTGCATGTTTTACATATGAATATTGGATTTCTCCTCTTTTCCCCATAAACCATCTCAATTGCTTTCCAAGCTTCAGTTGTGCAGCGTTTTCTTATGATTTCAATATTCACAAGTGAGTCCAAACAAGATGAGGAAACTAACTCTGGCCTTTGCTCTACCAGTTCCTCACTTATGATGAAATTGTTCTTTATCGCTTTAGTGGCATAATCCTTCCCGACAAACCATTCTAATCTAAGGCATTCAATTTCAATTGAAGATTTCTTTTGGGAGGGTGCGCATTTTGAAGAACGCATTCGCTTCTTTGGTAATCCAATCACTGTTTGTGTAAAACCTCTTGTTCTTACCCGCTTCTTAATCATAGGGGGAGAACTATATCAGATAGCCAAGGCCGTTTATCATTATCTAACAGAGTTTCTTCTTGTTCAGTTGTGTCTCTTTCTGTTTCTATTTCACCTTCATCTTCATTGTTTTCCTCAGTTTTTCTTTCTGAATGTTCACTTACAAGTTTCTCATTTCTACATATGTTTTCCAATGTGGATGTAGAGTCATCAACTTGATCCGTCTCCAGCACTTCAATAACCATGCATGTTTTGTTTTTGCTCCATAACTGAACTAAGTTTCGTAGAATGTCACGTTTTTGTTCATATTCATCACCAGTAGCCTCTGACGCAACACTTGCCAATTATCTTGTAATCATATGTAATTCCCTGAACTTTGAGTTCTGAGACATGTTTCTTACTCGTTTGGGTGTTTTTACAATGGAGCAAACTGGTGAAGGAGAGGATTCAGATTCTTCTTCAAATAATATATGTGATGACTTTACATAACTCAGCTTCCATCGAATACCAATTAAATCATTCGAAAAGAGATCTTCTCCTTTTATTTCTCTAAACTTAAGTATATGTCTACATGGGAGAAGCATACTTTTATAAAAACTACTTGTGCAGCTATTCATGTTTACAGCTACCTTTCCTTGTGCTGTTTGACAGGACCATAATGATTCTCCGTCATCTTCTTCATGTTCCTCAATTGTTACTTCCGACTTTTGCATTATCTGTTTAAGTATGAAAGACCATGCATATGGGGTTACTAATTCTCTGTATTTATGTTCTGGCGATTCCTTTGGGTATGATGCTACTGTCTTTTTCTGGAACATACCAACAGTCTTTAAATCATGTTCCGTTCTTAGAGACTTTAGGGCTATCAGAAAGTTCTCTGCAAACATGGGTAAAGTTGAATTTGGTGTTTAAGTACAGACTTTACTTTATCATTGATACTTTCGATTCTATTGTTTGTACGATTACCAAGATTTACACCATCTTTGAGTCCATCTACCCACTCTCTTCTGATGTTGTGCCAGTTCTTGTTATAGTAAGATATTACTTCGTTCTGACATTCGTTGCAGAGATTGTTGTAATGGAGTTTATGTTCCTCGTCTGACTTGGAGTAAACAATATTTTGGAGTATTAATTATTATTTAATTTCGGTAAGATTCGGAATTTAAACATGTATTTACCGATGTTGTTCTGCGAAAATTTCTTCGAACATGGAACATGCACAGCTGAAGATTTGCCTGGGGCATGGCTTTGCCTAGCACAATTCTTTTTGACATATCTTTGTCTGTTAAAATCACATTAAAGTCTTGCCACTTTTTGTTTAGAAGTTTGAATTGGTTAATCACTGTAGTTAGCAAGCTTTATTCTTTATGAGTTAGCAAAAACACAGCAACTATTTCACTCTGTTCCTGACCGTCAACACTGATTATAAAGTACAGTGAAATTCTGAGATTATTTGTTTTGTAGGTTGAATCTACTAATACAACTTCAGGATAATGTTCGAATGCAGACCTCATCTGCTTGTTCTGGAAAAATATTGCAGACAAGTTATTGTCTTGAGTAACATATTCAACAACTGCCTCATCACAACCTGATGAAAAAATATCATAAACCTGTTCTATCTCACTCTTTGCACTTGTTACCATCTTTTTTCTTCCTATCTGTTTGTATATTAAGTAGTAAATTTTAATCAATACGTGTACTTTACATTAAACTTTTAGCCAAGTGAGCTGTTTTCAAGATGTTAACGTGTCACATCATCAGTTATTCAAAAGGGTTAAAGGATAAAAAAAAAGTGCAGACTTTTTTTCATAATTGAAAGTAAAACTTTATAACTTTGTCTGTCCATTATTTTGTGCGTAACTGTTCCGTGTAATACATTCTGTACTTCTGTACTTAAATAAGCAGAAAAAGAAGACCGAATTTGTCAGTCCGAACTACAGACGCTGTTAACAGAAGTAGAAAAGCACAAAGCTGTATTAAAATCCTAAAAGACTCTTAGAACACCTATTTTGGTGTCCTAACTTTAGGATAAATTTTAGGACATATCGCAATTTAGGACATTTTCATTAACCCGACTTAGGACTAAGATATGTCATAAGACCATCCTATGACACGTCTTAGTCCTAAGACATCTTTGTTAACACGGCCCCTGATCTATAAGGAGTTGCCATTTAACATTTAAGGGGAAGCGAACATGTTCGTCTGGGGACATGGTCAATCCACCACCCTACCCCTAAAGATAAATAGTAATTTTCTAAGACTTGTATCATTATAGATCGGGAGTGAGATTATTCAAAGATATGCATTTTCATTATCTGCTAAAAGAAAAGACACAATATGAAATCAAAAACTGTAAATAGAATCAGCGACAATAATATTGTCTTGATCATTAAAGTAATCATTTTTTGATTAGAATAACGAAAATTTGAAATATCTTTTAAACTGTAGATTTTAAAGTAGAAATGAAAACGAGAGCTGTGTAGAGAATCAAGGGTGCTAATTTAATTTGGAAGTTTGCAGACGACCAGAAAGTGAACGGATTTGGCCCTGCTCATATAAATACATCGCATTTTAAAGGAATGTTTGGGTGTATATTTTGACAAAGCTTGATGAAATACGGAGGAAATAAGTCTATAAAAGAGAATATCCTGCGGCCGTGGGTTTTAATCCATGAGGACAATAGACACTCGACGGTCACCCGAAAGATTCCATTGTTCTCCGTAGAGCCCGTCACCATCTCCTACACACACTATTGAGTTCATTGATTTTTTACCTGTAAAAATTACTTGGACTGGGACATTTTTCGTTATTTTAATTTTTTCACTAAATATATAGCACTTCTGTCTTTAATAGTGAACAAAAATGAAATCTTCATATATAATATGAAGAAGATATCATTGTCATTTTGTTCGATTCTGTATGACATTTAGGAGATAACTGTATTGTATTTGAAATTTCACGGCATCAATTGTCGATTTAATGGTCGCAAATATCCGTTTTCTAGCTCCGCATGCGCGTCGCCAGCAAACTCAATTTACGACCATTAAATCGACAATTGATGCCGTGAAATTTCAAATACAATACAGTTATCTCCATTCTAATGTAATGATGTGTAGGATAGACATACATACATCATATATGTATATTTAAGAAATAAATCATGGAAGCCAGAATGTGTTGGGAGTTTTAACATGGATTGGCGGATATAAGTATTTTATCCCGAGCCAGAAGCGAGGGATAAAATTTACTAATATCCGCCAATTCATGTTAAAACTCAAAACACATTCTGGCTTCCATGATTTATTTCGATTCTGATATGTCTAAGAGTACAAATACGGTAGTATACTTTCATTGGAAGACGGTAATTTATACATACGCTTGCGGAAAATGTCGCACACAATTTATGTAACTCGAATAATACTGCGCCCTCTATCGGCATTATTCGGGTCACAATTTATGCTGCCAATGGAAACGTCAGTCACATTCATCGGCGCATGTGCTAATGAGATAATACGAAGAAATAATTCTGTTTTTTTTTAACAAAGGGAAAGAGTGAGGTCATGTTAGAATTCCGTATTATTGACAAGATGACATAAGCGGTAATCAGCTAAAATAAAAAAAATATTTCATGCTATTTCAAACATGGAATTGGTGAAAATTACAGAAATAAATCGAAAATTGATGCCGTGAAATATTCAAATACAATTCAGTTATCTCCAATCAAATGTAATCATAAACAATTATTGCTTTCAATGGATGTAAACATCCAGAATTGTTAACCTGAAGGGGGTTGTTTTCCCGAGGGCTTTAGCCCGAGGGAAACAACCCCTTGAGAGTTAACAATTCTGATGTTTACAATCCATTGAAGGCAATAACTGTTTTATTATACCGGACAACAGACCAAGGATTGGGATTTAAATAAATACATGTAGAAGTAGAAGAATTAGCGACTGCCATCCTGCTGGTCCGACCAAATTGTAAGCAAACAGACGACAATGTCATTTCCGGAAAGAGTTGTTTCTCTTTTGAGGCACGCAATGGGTTGATTACCGGGGAACAATAGGGTTGTTACCCGGTAAACAACTAGTTGTTTCTCGTTTGGGTTAATTTTCACAAAACATTAAAATTGTTTCAGGTCATGTGATTTAATTTAAGCCAATGAGGAATTAGTGAGGTATAATAATGTGTATTGCTACATTGTTGACAAGATGACGTAAGCGGCAATCGTCTAAAATATCTCATGATTTTCAACCGTGGAGTTGATACCATGAAATTCACAGCACTGTCCAATCACAAACCAGGGATATTAAACAACTACATTAGATTTGAATTTATATACATGTAAGAAAACGGAACGAAAAATGATTTTGAGATTGTGCAACTTCCTAATTAAAAAAAAATTCTCGTAAAATTAGTACATTTTTATTTTATTGAATCTCAGAGACCAATTGGAGGGTTGAATTTAGGGGGGGAGTAGAAAACGAAATTGAGCACTGTCATTTTGTGACCTATTTTTTTACCAAACTTGCAACTTAACATTGGTAAAAAAAAGTACCTAAAATCTGCAATAATTATGGATGAATCATTGATACTTGCAATTGTTTCACTTAACTATTCTACTAAACCAAATTGTAACTTTCAACTCAAACGTGAGCTAAACGTTTGGAAATCTATAATTAACCTATTCCACTTCGAAGTGTTTATCCAAAACAGGAATCCGAAGTTTCGATCTTTGTCTTTGTTTGTTTTGACTTTTCATGAATATAAGGCCCATTTTGTGTTTGGTTTTCGGTTGGACTATAAACTGTCCATGTTTATCTTTTTTTTTCTTTTTTTTTGCGTCAAGTTGTTGTGTGTATTCTTTATGTGTTATAATCAATTTATAAGTTAATAATTTCATCTGACCCCAGATAGTTTCAACAGTTACAACTGTTCTTAAACTTTAATGAATTGGCAGACACATGTTCCAAATATTTTCGGCATTGACTTAAACGTGACATTTATTCGATTTTTACATTTTTTCTCTGTCTATTATACTTAATATGATTATACTTTAACCCGCGGCGTCATCCGAGTCATCATCACAAAAATCAATGATAATAGGTTCTATGACACTTCTATCTATACAGTTTTCTTTGCAGTATTCTTATTCAATTTTGACCACATGTTCTGCTTTTGTCCATACATCTTTTGTAATCTTTCCGAAAGCAGCATACGTGAGTTCTTGAACATCTTTTAATCGGAAGGTGGTATTGTTTTTAGCCACGAAACCTTTGACCTGCGCCCATATTAATTCTATCGGGTTAAGTTCACAGTGTCTAACGGGGGTTCTTATTACTTCATGTCCGTGTAAATTAGCAATTTTATCTGTTTTATAAACTACTCGGGTCTTTTTTTTTGTGTGTGTTTTTTTTTTTTCATATAATACTTTTTTGGTATCAGTAGCAGAAAAGGGAATGTTGTGTTGTGTAAGATAGTTTTGGAGAACAACTTTTTTCTTACTAAAATTTGGGCACACCGTATCTTCTGTTTTAACATTATCTAACACAACCAAGCTAGGATTTTTCAGAGCAGGTATCAATTGATTTTCAAACCACTCACGAAAGGCAAAACTATTCATCTCCTGGTGATAATCACCATCCTTTGATTTGGCCAGAAACACTAAATCGCAGCCGTCAATCAAACCCTCACTTCGCGTACTTGCATGCAAAACAATCAAACGTTTGCCTTTACCCGAGGGTATTTTTGGGGCTATTTTAATAGAATCTGTTATTTCCTTATGTATTATTGAGACGGTCGGAGCAATTTTCCGTGAATATAAACCGTGGATTGTTCTTTTAATAACACAATATTAATATTAATGATCAAAGTCGTCCAAAATTTTAGCTCATTCTTTGGGTCTATTTGACTTACAGAGCCTCTTACCATTCATAATACGGTGCACTGAAGTGTAAGATGTCCTTTGATATACCTATCAAATGAGACAATTGGCTTCTTCGTTGCCTTTTCCTTACTAAAAAAGGCAAACAACTTTTTTACAAACTTTTGGCATTCCGGAAATAAGTCAGATTTTTTACCCATCTTACAAAAAATGCAAAATATAACAATAATTTATGAGAGAAATGCTTGTCAGTTTCGTCTAAAGTACACGTGGCCGAGAGAAAGGTTTAACAGGTAAGATACCTAACGGATGGCTCTTCTATAAAGTACATCTACCCCCACCCGAAAAATGACAACAAAATAGGACCAAAATGGAAAATTTCATCGAAGTGCCGCCTCAGCCAGAAGCATTACAATAACATTTTATGTTAGCACTCCTAATTCTAAATACAACTCTCGTTTATTTTGCTGTTCAAAAATCTATAGTTTAAAAGATAGTTGGATTTTTCGTTATTCCAATCAAACAATTATTCCTTTAATGTTAATACTTTGTGTAAACTGTAAAGTCATGTGTATTCAAAATTGTCTTAAGACAAGAACAATCGTAAGTGATTGATTCCTATTTACAAGCTTACTCTTTATTACTTAATATATGTCTATATGTTCTACTGCAGCACATATAAATCTTAGTCCCGATAATTATTGATACGAAGTTGATTTCTGTACACGGGAGTAAAAACACAATTACTTAAATAAAATCTGACTGCGAAATTATGATTATTCACGATGTCAATATTTGCAGGAAGAACGAAAAATTCTTATTACATCAAGATTATTCAAATATACTCAATATGTTCTTCCTCTAGTTCATTAATAGCCACATTTTTATGTAATAATGGTGAACATATTGCCAATCCGGTGTTATCGAGGTTAGTGACCATCTCATAACATTTTGTACCAGAAAAAACAACCAACGAACACGAGGGAAAAAATACAACTGTTCGTATAAGATCACTGAAGTGCTATTTAAAAAAAAAGGGTTCAAAGAACATACTCATTCAAATTGACTGATCGGAATTATATGCAGACATGTTAACCACCCAATTCTAAGCCCTGTATAAAGATATACAAATTAAGCAAAATTCATATCCATGGATGATGTCAAAAATATCAAATAATATTAGAACACGTGACACTTAATTACTATCGTATACAACATAAGGAAGTAAACATTTATATTTGGATTATTGTGAAAGGCGTAATTTAGTACAATGAGATGTATAGATATCTAACAAAATTGAAGAAACAAATTTCCTCCTTAACAATTATTGGAACAACTCAAAACTTGTTTTTAATATTACGTATGTTTTGATAAAAAATAAGCTTAAGCCAAAGAAAAAATGCATTTACATCATATAATATTAGCATTCCCGTGGGAAACCTTATGTATTGAACAATGGCTTATGTTGGTTTTTAGATTTTAGGATTGAATGCCCGGTTTAGTCACGTTATGCATTTTTTGTACTTCATATTTGATAAGTTGACTCATCTGAAAGGAAGTTTTTTTTAGCTATGTAGTTTTTCCATGAAAGGAACATGTTTTGTCTTTATTAAGTTTCCAAGAAAGGATGTTAACAGTACGGGCAGTCTATCAAATGAGAAAGAACTAAACTGATTACATATTTTCATTTAAGCCGAAGGTAAATATATAGTATTATTCTTTTTTAGCTCACCTGACCCAAAGGATCATGTGAGCTATTGCCATCACTTTTCGTCTGTCGTTCGTCGTCTGTCGTTCGTCGTCTGTCGTCCGTCGTCCGTCGTCCGTCCGTCAACATTTCACATTTTAATCTTCTCCTCAGAAACTACTAAGCCAATTGCAACCAAACTTTGGTGGAATGGTCCTTGGATGGCCCCCTTCCAAAATTGTGTCCGGTGTTCCCGATTTCAAACCAAGATGGCTGCCAAGCTAAAAATAGAAAAAAAGGGGGGATGAAATTTCAATTGTCTATTGCTGCTTAAGAATAAGTTAAAATGAGCTCAAATTTCAACTGCAGCTACATGGCAATGTGTAGTTTAACATATATTACGGGTTTTTCTGTGCAATTTTTCTTTCAGCCGATTTCTACCGATTATGCAAATTAGGCATATTTTGTACATTTTGTCCTTTATTTCAAAAACTATGAGAGATAGATGTGCAATTCAAGCTGCATACATGTTCAGCATGTCAAGATCTACCTACCCTGCAATTTTGAAGTAAATCTGATTACCCATCTTGGAGTTATTGCCCTTTTTTCATCAAATTTTCAAAATTTTAATACTTTTTGTTTGGAGTTATTGCCCTTTTTCAGCTCACCTAACCCGAAGGGTCATGTGAGCTATTGCTATCACTGGGTGTCCGGCGTCCGGCGTCCGTCTGTCGTTAGCTTTTTGCATTTTAATCAACTCCTCTAAAACCACTTTGCCAATTCGAACCAAAATTTGGTGGAATGGTCCTTGGGTGGTCCCCTTTCAGAATTGTGTCCGACAATCCCCCCCCCCCCCCC
>MJUT01048787.1:93152-105167 GCA_002080005.1 Gigantidas platifrons
ACCCCGGCCACCAACCAAGATGGCTGCCATTACTAAAAATAGAAAATTCGGCAAAAAATCACTTAAAAATTATCTTCTCTGAAACTGCTGGGCCAATTGGGCCCAAACTATGGTGGAATGGTCTTCAGATGGTCCTCTTTCAGAATTGTGTCCGATGACCCCGGCCGCCATTCAAGATGGCCACCGCTACTAAAAATAGAAAATTTAGCAAAAAATCACTTAAAAATTATCTCCTCTAAAACTGCTGGGCCGATTGGGCCCAAACTATGGTGGAATGATTTTTAGGTGATCCCCTTTCAAAATTCTGTCCGACGATCTCGGTCGCCAACCAAGATGGCTGCCGTTACTAAAAATTGAAAATTCTGCAAAAAAACACTTAAAAATTATCTTGTCTGAAACTGCTGGGCCAATTGGGCTGAAACTATGGTGGAATGGTCTTCAGATGGTCCTCTTTCAGAATTGTGTGCGACGACCCCGGCCACCAACCAAGATGGCCACCGTTACTAAAAATAGAAAATTTGGCAAAAAATCACTTAAAAATTATCTCCTCTGAAACTGCTGGGCCAATTGGGCCCAAACTATGGTGGAATGGTCTTTAGGTCATCCCCTTTCAGAATTCTGTCCGATGACCCCGGCTGCCAACCAAGATGGTTGCTGTTACTAAAAATAGAAAATTCGGCCAAAAATCACTTACAAATTATCTTCTCTGAAACTGCTGGGCCAATTGGGCCCAAAGTATGGTGGAATGGTCTTCAGATGGTCCTCTTTGAGAATTGTGTCCCATGACTCCTGCCGCCATCCAAGATAGCCACCGTTACTAAAAATATCAAATTTGGCAAAAAATCACTTAAAAATTATCTCCTATGAAACTACGGGGCCAATTGGGGCCAAACTATGGTGGAATGGTCTTTAGGTGGTCATCTTTCAGAATTATGTTCGACGACCCCGGCCGCCAACCAATATGGCCACCATTACTAAAAATAGAAAATTCAGCAAAAAATGATTTAAAAATTATCTTCTCTGAAACTGCTGGGCCAATTGGACCCAAACTATGGTGGAATGGTCTTTAGGTGATCCCCTTTCAGAATTCTGTCCAATGACCCGGTTGCCAGCCAAGATGTCCGCCATTACTAAAAATAGAAACTTTGGCAAAAAATCACTTAAAAATTATCTCCTCTGAAACCGCTGGGTAAATTGAGCCCAAACTATGGTGAAATGGTCTTCAGATGGTCTACCTTCAGAATTATATCCAACAACCCCGCCAGCCAAAGAAGATGGCGGCCATTGCTAAAAATAGAAGATTCACCAAAATTCACTTAAAATTTATCTCCTCTGAAACTGCTGGGCCAACTTTGAGCCAGGTGAGCGATTACAGGCTCCTAGGAGCCTCTAGTTTTTAAATACACTACATTACTCTAAGTTTAATATTCTAAGGGTTAGTTACCTAATAGCATTCTGTTGGGTTTCGGTAAATACACCACAGCTTTAATTTTAAACTCACGTGGACCAAGCGGAAGTTGGTTGTTGGTTTATTGATAAACGATGGTGTCATTTGCTGTGATCATCATAATGTTATTAGGTAAGTATATAATGTACCATGGTTGTCAGCTACCGTCATTTATGCTAAACTGAAAACTATATCTCAATGACGAATATGATTCAGAGTTCCAGCAAACTTTGTTGGACCCCGCTAAAAACCGCGTTGGTTTGTACGATTTTAATTTTTGTGAATGACTTATCATATTCGAAAATAATATCACAGGTCTATTGTGCTAAGACGGAGATCGACCATATATACTATTAAGATTAAAAACATAAGAAGCTCGTATTGGACATGAAATGTATAAAAATCGGTTTCAAGCGACTCGAAGAAGGCTTTGTGGTGGAATTTTCTATGGTAAATATTAAGTTTGACTTTGTTTTATTTTGAATGAAAGCAAAGATACATGGTAAAGCAATTTTGATGTAAGTAATGTGCCAAGTGAAATTTTGATTCATGCCTTTGCTTGAAAAGTGACTGGGTCGAGGAAACAGCATTACTCCCTGACCCATTCTATTTCAGTTTTTATCTCGCAATATATTTTGCCACATTTATTGAGTAGAGTAAATTCAAATAGCAATGGATTAGCTTTGATTTATAATTTGAAACATGCTGAAGCTTAAATAGCTTAAGCAAACTCCATGTGCTTTTACTTTTGATGATCAGTATCCCTGGACTACAAGAACTCTACTGAACCAATCATTCTCGAGAGAGTAAAGTGTGGATTTCAGCATATATACCACAAGTCGTACAGGGCGGGGATAAGACCATAAGATGTATGCAAATCACACGAATTACGTAAAGATACCATTGAAACCAGTGAATCATACGATGAAAAGATAAGCATGAAATATGTCGTAGAAATGAACTGCAAATAAGAGAAGCGTTCTTGTGAAGCAAACATATTTTAAAACAAGGTCTAACCTCTAAGATTGTTTCGTTTTCCAGAAAAAAATTGTTATTCTGCCAAATGTATAATCATAAACATTTAACGACCAGAAGGCTATTATAGATGAGAGTTTCCCGATTGGTATTGTCTTTAAACTATAGTCCATTTGGATGCAAGCAAATATCTTAAAAGAAACCAAGGAAAACAGCGAAACGACTTGAATTTTCATTTTAAATGGAATGGGAAACACGTGTAAATTCGTAAAGCGATAAGTGTTTCTTGCAAGCTAAAGTACAATGTAAGAGCGAAAATCCATTAACATAAGTTAAAAGTCAACTGTTAGAAACATACGGAGCTTACGTGAATCTGCCTCTGTGGTTGTTATGTTTATTTAGTTGTCAGGGTTTTAGTGTTTGTTAAAATTCGTTCAAATACAGGACATTCTGTTATCAATGGGGAACATTAGTGAAGAATATCCCCCATTAATCACAGTAGGTGCTGCGGTAGATCATGTCTAGCATCAGTTATCATGATAAGCCAGCATGCATTCACAGCTATGTGTTTGTCATATTTATCAATAGATTCCTTTCTTTGATGTTCCATTTATCTACATTATAATATTATCAATGATACAAAAATGCCAAATTATGGAAGTTGTGTATCACATGTACCTGAACTGAAAAAATGAATTAAAATCAAGGTGTGCACCTGTATCTGCACACATTTAAGGATTACAAAATAATAGCAGTTGATAGAAATGAATACTTTCATTCTGAAATTATTGGTACATTAGTTTAACTGCATTCTATGATTTTGTAAAATGTAAATAAGTTTAGGTACTATGAATATTGCAAATTAGTCTTGGTGATATGAAACTTTAAATCAAGTTATATTCCAAAACTGACTTAATTGTTATGGACAAACATATGCAGACCTAAATATTTAATATATGATAGTAATATATTGACTATGTTTATTGTTGTTCTCAGACATGTATAAAACATTACTTTCAATTAAGAAATAATTAAGGCAAATGGTGGCATAATGTATTGTTTGAAATTGCACATATACCAAGCTGATGTCACTGCCAAGCTTTGCTTCTGTTCTGTTTAAAGCAAAGGTGATACTTTTAAATGTTTTTGGTTAAACCTATCACTATTGAACAAGTTTACTGGATATTTTCCTGTCTCTTTGTACTGTTTTTTTTTTCAGCCATCATATTTTCTTCTTTAGAAAATGTTTGAATGTTAATTGTGACAGCTGATCCTCCATATGTAGGAGACAAATATGACACAAGACCACCAGTTGAACACCCAAGCAATAGTTCTATATTGTTTGTGTTTATATGTGGCCACAAAGCAAACTCATTCCATTTTCTAGACATAACGTTTATCAAGGGTATCAGTATTTAGATGGTCCACACTCTGTTGTATACATAGTTCAAGTTATATGCTTCACCATCTAAGGAAGCTTATGCAAATTTTTAATTTTGGTGTATTTTGCTTAGATCATTGTCAGGTCTAAAGTTTCCAATGGCTGGAGTTTGACATTCCTAATAGAGTGGAACAGCACAGCACATTTTTCATAGTTTGCATTGAAGTAAGACTAACTTTCACTCTAAAAGTATCCATTTTCCCACATTAGATATTCAACGGTGTCGAGTTTCACTGTTAAATAACGGAAACACTGTGATATATCGTGCTGCTAATATTCTATTTCCAACCATTATCAAGAACGGTGTCCAGTTCTACTGTTAAAGAGCATAAACACTGTGATATATCGTGCTGCTAACATTTTATCTTCAGTCAACATCAACAACGATGTCCAGTTCCACTGTTAAGCAACAAAAACAGTGTGATATAACGTGCTGCTAACATTCTATCTCTAGTCAACATCAACAGCGATGTCCAGTTCCATTGTTAAGCAACAGAAACACTGTGATATATCGTGCAGCTAATATTCTATTTCCAACCATTATCAAGAACGGTGCCCAGTTCCACTGTTAAAGAACATAAACACTGTGATATATCGTGCTGCTAACATTCTATCTTTAGTCAACATCAACAACGATGTCCAGTTCCACTGTTAAGCAACAAAAACAGTGTGATATAACGTGCTGCTAACATCATATCTTCAGTCAACATCAACAACGGTGTCCAGTTCCTCTGTAAAACAACAGAAACGCTGTGATATAACGTGCTGCTAACATCATATCTTCAGTCAACATCAACAACAGTGTCCAGTTCCTCTGTAAAACAACAGAAACGCTGTGATATATTGTGCTGCTAACATCCTAACATCAACAACGGTGTTTAGCTCCACTATTAAACCTCAGAAGCATCGCGGTACTATAGCAATTGTACTCTATAATGTAAATTGATTGATTGATTGATTGATTGATTGATTGATTGATTGATTGATTGATTGATTGACATCTAGTGGTATACATATATATGCAGGACGAGAAGAAGCTCATCAATATACTTGTGCGATCAGTGCCTCTTTCCAAAAAAGTTGTGAGTTCGGACGCCGTTCATGGCGAGGTGTACTCGATTCAACATTATTTGATAAAGTTTGTCAGTCATTTGCGACAGGTCTGTGGTTTTCTCCGGATACAATGGGATATAAGATGTTATATACCTGTCATGTACACATCATCCCCTTTGTAATTTAATCTTCTTTTGAGTATGTTTATCTTGAAAACAACCTATTTAAAATTAGATGTTAAAAATGTTTAGTCGGAGTGTTAGTATATTGCTTGATATAAATGTCAATTCGATTGTTTTAAAAGAAGCATTAGTGAACAACAGCGACATTTTCCGAAAACGTAAATAAAAAATTACTGTCTTCGAATCAACGTTTACTATCGTATTTGTACTCTTAGTCATATCAGAATAGAAATAAATCATGGAAGTCAGAATGTGTTTTGAGTTTTAACATGGCTCGGGATAAAATACTAATATCCGCCAATCCATGTTAAAACTCCCAACACATTCTGGCTTCCATGATTTATTTCTTAATTAGTGAACAACAGCGTTTGCTAAGTACATTCAACCTTATTATATTATTCTAATATGACAATAATTTTGTTCTCTACAGAACTAAAGACCACACAGACAATGGAAGCTCTTAACAAGGTATGCACAATGGCGTAGAGTAAAATGAAATATGCACAAAATAGGTGGCGGGAGGGCTAATCTAATTATGGATATCTACGGCTGCAAGCAGTTAAGGGTTGTTCCTGGTGGACGAAGAGCCTTAAGCTCACACATTTGATAAATTTGAAATGATAATTTGCACAAGAAATTTGCAACAAATTCAAAGGCATATAAAACAATTCCTCCGGCCATCCCCGTCCCCTTTTTGATTGAATCGGGTCGTTTTAGTACTGTCCGTCAGTAACACAATGCTGCACTAACAACTCCTACAGTTTAAGCGGGAATTCTTGAACACTTTTCACAATTGGTTATTACAATACGAAGATTTTCAAAGATCATTTATCAGTATACATGCATGTAGTATATATTTGCTATAAGGTGACCATGTTGTCTGTTACTTTGTGTTTAAGATCCAGGTATATTTAAGTAATATCTACAGAATTGTTGTCGGCGTCAGATTCCCAATTGAATCTGACAAATATCCAAATACAATACTGCCATTTCTATTCTAATACAAGACAAAACTATTCAATTGAACTAATCAAACGGTAAAAAAAAATTGGAGAAACTAAAATGCTTCGAAATATTGCCCATACCTTTAGCATATAAAATTGATAAAAATTCGTGACATCATGTGAAAATTTTCAGCATAGGAGTGAACACATTTTTATCATAACATCCATGACAATTTCTAATAAAATGTAGCAAGGGTGTATATTAAAGGTATACCATGTCTTTACTTTCTATCATATTGTAGTAATTAACATGTTGAATTTCTAGAATATTAAATATGGCGGCTCATACACACCAGAATCCTTAATTACGACATGTTTGTTGATTTGACGGCATATATTAGCACTGAAAGAACATGTTTGATTTGTTTATAAATGCTTGTCAATTATCTTTAGCCTTTCTCATTTTATTTCAGAAACTTTTTTTGGCTGCAAGAAGTGGGAATGTAGATTTGGCACAGGATTGTCTTCAGAAAGGTGCTGATGTCCACTATGAAGATAGTGCTTCAGTAAGTATATACATGTAGTATATATAGCACACATTCTGAGATCATTAAATTAAATATAATAACATATAAAGGGAACACAACATCAAGTGTATGTAAATACCTTGTACACTGGTAAAGGTCAAACATACATCACAATGAGCCGGGTAGGAGACTACCACATTCTCTTAAAGACGCATTAGCTACGATTTTGACCAACACAATTGTATGTTTTAAATAGCTTTAAAATGATGAAATAAAGGTACATATTTCACATTAAACAGGTTATCGTACCACTTTTCGCCTTTTGAGAACGAAAATTACCATCGACTGATTATTGCCTTGCAAGCAAATCATTTGACCTCGCTTTCTCCGTATGCAACTGACCTTACTAGTGACAGGTAAAAACGAATAATTTATATTTTGTCGCTTATTAACTGCAAACTTGCATGGTTCTTTGTCCGTAATTAACGCCGACTAAAAGCAGATTCACAGAAAATAAGAAATAAGTGCATTGTTGTACTGATTTAATGACGATTCGGCAAACTCCGTAAATAATGCCGATAATTAATAAGATGGCCTCCATTTCTTGATTGATCTCAAAACACGAGCAGTTGCATCTTTTTTTCCCGATGCGCGTACATTTCATAACATTTATAAATTACAGAAACACGTTTTATTAAGGCATCAAACTTATTAATATGTGTAAAAGAAACAATATTTATATTGGTAACTCTAGACTTTGTAGGGATTGGAAATAAAACATGCAATGATACAAGTGTAATTGATTATTTACTATTGTCGTCTGAATGGTTTCCTTTGATTAAGGAGTTTAATATACAGGACTTTGATCCATTGATCTCTGATGTACATTGTCAAATACATGTAATTGTTCCAGCTTCATTGAATTTGAATAGTAATACAGACGGTAGTTGTAATGAGAAAAGTGAAAAAAAATTGTGAAATGGGATGGTAAAAAGTGTTTAGATTTTACAAATTTTGTAAAAGATGATCAAGAAGGTAAACTAAATGAATTGATGTCAAAATTGGAAATATTAGAGGTACAAGAGAGGGTAGAACAAAATGAAATGAATAAAGTATTTGAGGATATTAGTAACTTTTTTAAATCAGTGCTGCTTAAAACTTTTGGAACTGTAAAAAAAAAAATCTCGAACTACTAAAGGTGATAATAAGCCTTATTTCAATAATAAGTGTAAAGAAAGTCGAAAAAAAATTCATTAGGCACGAAAAAGATATAGCTTCTTAAAAAATGAAGAAAACAGAAAAAGTATGAAAGAAGCTAGTAAATCATATAAATTTGAGCTAAATAAGGCTTATGAAGTTTATCAACAAAACATGGGAAATAAACTGCGTCAAAAAAGTAAATCTGATTCGAAAGGGTTTCGAAAAATTTTAAATGAAGTTGGGGCGGGGAAAAGACTAGGAAAAGTGACGTTTCTATAGATTCACTGTACGAATACTTTAAAGAAATGAATCAGACTATTAATGTTGCTGATCATGCTACTGATGATAATGCTTTTGTTTTTAATAATTTACCAAACGAATTTTATCAGTTACTTAATAGCCCTATTACGGAAAATGAAATTTTAAAGAGTATAAGAAACCTGAAAAATGAAAAATCAAGTGGTATTGATGATATTTTTAATGAATACATTAAAAATACTGCACATGTACTTATGCCATTGTATCTTAAAATGTTTAATTTAGTTTTTGATACAGGTGTAGTCCCTGAGTTATGGTCACTTGGTATCATAGTACCTATATATATAAATAAAGGATCGGTTGATCGGTTGCTGATCCTTGTAATTATATAAGAATAACTTTAAACTCTTGTCTAGGAAAAACTTTTTCATCTATATTAAATGAAAGATTGACTTTGTTTTCGGATGAAATAGATTTATTATCTGAGTCGCAGACTGGTTTTAAAAAAGGCTACTCGCCTGTGGATAACATTTTTGTTCTTCATTCCATTCTTTCTATATATTTTTCACAGGGAAAAAATATGTTGTACATTTGTGGATTTTAAGCGAGCTTTCGACACAGTTTGGAGGGTGGGGTTATGGCAGAAACTACAAAAATCTAATATAATTGAGAAGATATTCAATGTTATATATAACATGTACAAAAATATTGAGTCATGTATTAAACATGAAGGGAAAAAGTCAAGTTTCTTTAATTGTAATATTGGTGTTCGTCAGGGAGATAATTTATCTCCTTTCCTTTTTGCTGTCTTCTTAAAAGAATTCTTTCAACAAAATAATATTTAAAATTTAGAATGTATTACATCTACTTGTAAAGAAGCACTTGGGGAATATATAAAATTGTTTGTAATGCTTTATGCTGACGACACTATTATTATGTCAGAAACAAAAGAGGGTATGCAAAATGCACTAAATGTGTTTGAACACTATTGCCAGATGTGGAAGTTAGAAGTCAATGTAGAAAAAACTAAAATAATTGTGTTTAGTAAATGAAAAGTAAAGCAAAACATGAATTTTCATATTTCTGGTAAATCCATCGAACTTGTAAATTCATATACATACTTAGGAACTATTTTTAATTATAATGGAAATTTTTGTTCAGCTAGAAAAAAAAATAGTCGACCAAGCACAAAAGGCTCTTTTTGCTATGTACAGAAAAATAAAAAAAAATATCACGCTTCCCGTAGATCTTCAGTTACAGTTACTTGATGCATTGATAGTACCTATATCATTATACTTTTCAGAAGTATGGGGTTTCAAAATAAATATAATATTGAAAAAATGCATTTGCAATTTTGTAAAAAATTATTAAAAGTTAGAAATAGTACGCCTAATTCCATGGTTTATGGAGAGTTAGGGAGGGTCCCACTGGAAATTTCAATAAAACTAAGAATGGTTACTTTTTTGGGTAAAACGTTGCAGAAAGAGAACAAAATTTCTAATATTATGCTTAGATTAATGTTAAAATTACACGGAAATAATACAACCAAATTTAAATGGATGAGTTATTTGAAATCTATATTTGATGAGACTGGATTGAGCTATTTATGGACTGAACAACAAAATGTAAATATAGATTGGTTGAAGTTAACGGTTAAGGAAAGGCTTACAGATCAATTTTATCAACATTGGTTTTCACAGATCCATAATACGTCAATTCATTATTCAAAAAGGAATTCTGTCTAGAACGTTATTTATTACGACTTTTTCCATCGGAGAGATATTTTATTACAAAATTGCGATGTTCAAACTTGAATCTTGCCATAGAAACGGGTAGATGGGATGGAATTTCAAGGGAACAACGATTATGCACTTTATCTGGAAATGGGGTGGGGGTGAATATCATTTATTATTTACATGTGTGCATCCAGTTGTATCAGAATTGAAATCAAAATTTATACCGAATTATTACAAAACTAATCCTAATATGAATAAATTTTGTGGTTTATTGTCTATTTGTAATTTACAAGTACATAAAAATCTAGCTATTTTCTTAAAGAAAGGTATGAAATATTTGTGATATTATGTGTGTATTTATTTACGTTATTATTATGTCTTGCCATATTATGTGTGTATTTATATATATGTATTATGTCCTGTCTTGCCATTTGAATGTATTATACATGTATATTGTCCTCTTGTACACATGTGTGTGTGTCTGAGGTTGCTAATACATCTTGTTTCTTGAATCATATCTGTTAGTTTTTATGGGTAGCAAACATTTACGATTTTGGCAGATAATGCCCCTTTAACAAAATAAATTAATTAAGAGCGAAAACATAAACAGCGTTACGATGAAAGTAGAAACCCAAATAGAATTTTGAAATGAAAGAAAATGCACAGTTCAGAGAAAAGTAATATATCGATCGGTCAAAACTTCAGAATAGGGGGAGGTGAGGTTGAGTAAAGATTACAAAGTGAATAACTTGAATAACATATACATTTCTGTTGTTTGTAACTGAAGTCCGTACCCCTTTAACATTGAAATATCTTGTAACAAGAAGAAAATATGGCACTCAGTAATACGTACATTAATACACTGCATAATTACTGTTATTGTAAAAAGTACCAATTTCCAAAATTTGATTTAAAAAAAAATTAAATTTCATAAAATAATTAGCTGTTTTATTTCGAAAAAGGCTCTAAATGGAGGTCCTAATTCAGACACTTTGCATATATGAAAGGTATACAGTTGTTTTTATTTTCACACAAGTTTAATGTGTTTTCAACTCATACGACCCATAACTTAGCGTCCTTTGGCGTCGGCACCATCATCTGTCGGTGTCCGAACACTCTTTTCTGAAAAAAGTGGACCAATTGGAACCACATTTCATAGGAATTATTCATTGATTGTCCCGGCGGCATTTACCAAATTTATGTGTTTTCTTGACGACAATGCACAACAGAAAACCGAGGTCTTAATGTTAAAAAAGGGGTGTTTACTGTTTTGGTGTATGCCGCATTTATTATATAACTGATGTTGGTGATTTGTTCTTTCTGTTCATTTTATACAAAATCCTTCATTCAATATCGAACATAGTTTGTATGGCTCCTATTCTTTCTAAGACATAATCAGAATTGATCCAGTACTAAAAAAAATCATATCTTGATAACGTTATTTTTCCCTTTAAACTCCTTAAACAATTTATTGGTTTTGTTTTATCAAACAGATTTAAACTAACACTTATAGCTTCTGATATAAAAGTAGTCAAAGAGAGTCAAAGGAATAATTAGACACTCAAAATGATAACTTTATTATTTGAAGTCCAATTTGTCTGCAGATTTTCAATGAATTCCTTTTCAAAACTTCTTGTTCCAACAGATGTGTTACCCTTTTTCCGTTTTCAATATATAAATGTGTAAAAATGTGTAACATTCAAAATGTTTATTTTAAGTTTAATTTTGAAAGGACTTTTTCTTCAAGTTCCTTATCAAATCTTCTACCTGTACTTGTTAATCAGATTTGACTTAACATTCATGGTTTCCAAGTTAAAGGGGTTAAAATCAAAGTCGGTTGTGACAGCTATCTTGCATTTGTATATCAGCAAATTTACATCATTTTCTGAGATTTCAAATAATAATAACATATTTGACATTGCACTTTTAAAACGGTTAAAATAATCAGACTTTGATGGTGGTTCTAAATTTGTAGAACTAAATAATGACAAAGGGTTACAATAAGGATTTGAGGATGTTGTTTTATCATATCCTAATTGTTTGCCATAAATTGTTTTCTTCCGGTGTAGCAAGTAATGGAATGTTTACACGTTGTTAAGATACATGTGGCATTCTCAGACATCAGCATAAACTGCATTAAAATATTTGGAGGTTTGCTATAATGATGAGCAGGCCTAGGTGTGACTTGAGAAGGGAGCGATAAATAGGTCTGCCATAGCGTCTCTCTCTCTCTCTCTCTCTCTCTCTCTCTC
>MJUT01048787.1:108189-124881 GCA_002080005.1 Gigantidas platifrons
CCTCAGTAAAACTAAGACAATCAAATATTAAACCCTTCAAGTGATGAATGAGGAATGTTATCTAAAATGAAGAAAATAGAATACCAGACGCGTTGTGTGGGTCTCTTGTTTTAATCGTGTGATTGAAATGAATCAGAAAATGTTGACTTTCAAAAGATTTGTTACAAAAAATTATGTTTATGTGATGATGACAACTGAATTGTTAAAATTAAAAAAACTTTTGTAATATAAAGTTGTGTTGTTTGTGAAGATTTGATGACAAAATATATTTATATTGTTTGTTTTAGGACAGGACACCTCTACACCTGGCAGTATGGAAGAGACACAGAGATGTGACAGAGATGTTACTGGAGGCAGGAGCCTCACTTTCCACAGTGGACAAACAGGTAATTAAACCCTCAGTAAAACTAAGACAATCAAATATTAAACCCTTAAAGTGACGAATGAGGAATGCCATCTAAAATGAAGGAAATAAAATATCATAATATTCGATAACAACATGTCTGTTATTTCTTGAGAAATTGTTTGCTTAAATATTGTTTTATATTTATTGATTTAGAGTGCTTCATAAATGATGCTCGTCATGTACAGATAACATAAATATCATTTCTATGAGGAATTCATGGTGGATAAAACAGTACACATTAAGTAAACACGTGAGATATAATGTTTTAATAAAACCTTGAATAAATATATAATTATCATCTTAAAGTTATTTAGTCATTAGATTATTAGTTTGTATCAATATATTACAGGGAAGGACCCCACACGATGTTGCAGATGAAAACCTGAAAAAACTGCTACAGGTAATAATTAACTTTTAACAATTTTAGAACTCAATACATTACCTTGTTTCTTTGGAATGGAATAGAAATTGGTGAACCACATTCGTAGTCTTCAGAATGAGTATTGGTTCTTAGACCCAAGACCAGTAAAACTTTGTTCAGTGTAGGTCAGTGTATCTACACCGTTCTATTCTTCACTCTGTGCTACATGTAGATCAATGCATCTACACTTTACTAAGCTATAATCTGTGTTATATGTCGATTAGTGTATCTACACCTTATTATTCTTCACTCTGTTACATGTAGATCAGTGTATCTACACTTTGCTATACTACACTTTGTGTTACATGTAGATCAGTGTATCTACACTTTACTATTCTACACTCTGTGTTATATGTAGGTAAGTGTATCTACGCCTTGGTCTTCTTCACTCATTTACATGTAGATCAGTGTATCTACACTTTACTATGCTACACTGTTTTACATGTAGATAAGTGTATCTACACCATTCTATGCTACACCCTGTGTTACATGCAGATCAGTGTATCTACACCTATCTATGCTTTATTCTATGTTAAATATAGATCAGTGTATCTACACCTTTCTGTACTACACTCTGTGTTACATATAGATCAGTTTATCTACATCTTTCAATGCTTCACTTATTCACTCTGTGCTACATGTAGATCGTGTATCTACACCTCATTCTTCTTCACTCTGTGTTGCATGTAGATCAGTGTATCTAAACGGTTCTATTTTACACTCTGTGTTATATGTAGATCAGTGTATCTACACCTTTCTATGCGTTATTATGTGCTACATGCAGTTCAGTGTATCTACAGCGTTTAATACTTGACTCTGTGTTACACATATATAAGTTGATATACACCTTTCTATTAAGTACTTTGCTGCATGTAGATCAGTGTATCTACACCTTTCTAATCTCAACTCTGTGTTATATGTAGATCAGTGTATCTACACCTTTCTATGCGTTATTATGTGCTACATGCAGTTCAGTGTATCTACAGCGTTTAATACTTGACTCTGTGTTACACATAGATAAGTTGATATACACCTTTCTATTAAGTACTTTGCTGCATGTAGATCAGTGTATCTACACCTTTCTAATCTCACCTCTGTGTAACATGTAGATCAGTGTATCTACACCTTTCTAATCGCAAGTCTGTGTTATATGTAGATCAGTGTATCGACACCTTTCTATTCGTCACTCTGCTACATGTATATCAATGTATCTACACCTTTATATATTTCAGCATGTGTTATCTACACCGTTCTATAATCCACCCTGTTACATGTAGATTAGTGTATCTACACTTTACTATAATACAGTCTGTGTTACATGTAGATCACTAAGATCTACATCCCTCTATGCTTCACTCTGTGTTACATGTAGATCAGTGTATATACATCCTTCTATTATTCACTCTGTGATATATGTAGACCAATGTATCTACACCTTACTATGATACACTCAGTGTTACATGTAGATCTGTGTATCTACACCGTTCTATGCTTCACTCTGTGTTACATGTAGATCAGTGTATCTACACCTTTTTCTTCTTCACTCTGTGTTACATGTATATCAGTGTATTTACATCCTTCTATGCTTCAGATATATATGTAGACCAGGGTATATACACCTTACTATAATACACTCAGTGTTACATGTAGATCAGTGTATCTACACCGTTCTATGCTACAAACCGTGTAACATGTAGATCAGTGTATTTACACCTTACTCTTCTTCGCTCTGTGTTACATGTAGATCAGTGTATTTACATCCTTCTATACTTTACTCTGTGATACATGTAGATCAGTGTATCTACACTTTACTATAATACAGTCTGTTACATGTAAATCACTAAGATCTACACCCCTCTGTGCTTCACTCTGTGTTACATGTAGATCAGTGTATATACATCCTTCTATACTTCACTCTGTGATATATGTAGACCAGTGTATCTACACCTTACTATAATATACTCAGTGTTACATGTAGATCAGTGTATCTACACCGTTCTATACTTCACTCTGTGTTACATGTAGATCATTGTATCTACACCTTACTCTTCTACACTCTGTGTTACATGTAGATCAGTGTATCAGTGTATTTACATCCTTCGATGCTTCAGATATATATGTAGACCAGGGTATACACACCTTACTATAATACACTCTGTGTTACATGTAGACCAGTGTATCTACACCTTACTATAATACACTCAGTGTTACATGTAGATCAGTGTATTTACATCCTTCTATTCTTCACTCTGTGATACATGTAGATCAGTGTATCTACATCTTACTATAATACACTATGTTACATGTAGATTAGTGTATCTACACTTTACTATAATACAGTCTGTGTTACATGTCGATCACTAAGATCTACATCCCTCTATGCTTCACTCTGTGTTACATGTAGATCAGTGTATATACATCATTCTATACTTCACTCTGTGATACATGTAGATCAGTGTATCTACATCTTACTATAATACACTATGTTACATGTAGATCAGTGTATCTACACCTTACTATAATACACTCAGTGTTACATGTAGATCAGTGTATTTACACCTTACTCTTCTTCACTCTGTGTTACATGTAGATCAGTGTATCAGTGTATTTACATCCTTCGATGCTTCAGATATATATGTAGACCAGGGTATACACACCTTACTATAATACACTCAGTGATACATGTAGATCAGTGTATCTACACCGTTTTATGCTACAATCTGTGTTACATGTAGATCAATGTATTTACACCTTACTCTTCTTCACTCTGTGTTACATGTAGATCAGTGTATTTACATCCTTCTATACTTCACTCTGTGATACATGTAGAACAGTGTATCTACATCTTACTATAATACACTCTATGTTACATGTAGATCAGTGTATCTACACCTTACTATAATACACTCAGTGTTACATGTAGATCAGTGTATCTACACCTTACTATAATACACTCAGTGTTACATGTAGATCAGTGTATCTACACCTTACTATAATACACTCTGTGTTACATGTAGATCAGTGTATATACACCTTACTATAATACACTCAGTGTTACATGTAAATCAGTGTATCTACACCTTACTATAATACACTCAGTGTTACATGTAGATCAGTTGCGGTGCATTAGAGGATTGTTTAAGTCTATATTAAAGCAACAATATTGTTTCCTTTATTATTTTATTTTTATTTTTATCTTCTAATTATAGAAATATGCTGCCAATAGAGCTGAAATGAGTAAGTTGTTATCTATTAATACACGCATCCCTGTTGGAGCCAAGAATAAAAAAACAAAAGACAAATGATTACAGCAAACAATGGCTAATTTTTAAATGCCAAGGTCCAAAATTGTCACTACCATAATGCATATTTTAACATGTGAACCTATAGGATAATGAATGGAAAGTTGTTTTCAGCTCACCTGACCGAAAGGTTAGGTATTGTCATCACTTGGCGTCCGTTCTCGTTGTCTGTCACTGTCAACGGCGGTGTGGTTAGCCTAAGGTTTTACATTTTAATTTTCTTCTCTGAATCCATTTTGCCAATTAGAACCAAAATTAGTAGGAATATTCATTGGATGATCTCATTTACAGTTTATATGTTGATCAAAAGTACACAAAAGAAGCAAGAGTTCCAAAGGTTTCGAAATATATATAGGTATACATTATTTATTGTTCATTTGTTTTTGATAATTATTTTTTATGCATTCATGTGGAAAATCCCTTTCAGAAAGATGCATAACGTTATTATGTAACTATGACTGTTTTTGACAAAAGAAGCCAAAAGCGCGGAATCAAAAAAGAATTACCCTTTTTAATTTTCATCCAATTTTGATGTAGTTTTCTGCAAACTGTTCATCTTTATAAGTTATTGATGGGCCATCTACATGTTTTGTTATTGTATTTCGAAAAGGGGTATACAAGGGTCCCAAGTTCCGAATTTTGGCATATTTATAAGGTATATAGAAGTTTTATTTTTCACCCAATTTTGATGCGTTTTTTTTTGTGTGTGTTGTTGAATGAATTGTGTTGAGAGCTTTTGATAATATATCGGCGGATTTCCTCTCTCTTTACGGTTTCTCAGATAAACTTGACCGAAAGAGGCCGCAAAATGCAAATTTCCAAAATTTGAAAGTTTTATTCTTCATCTGATTTCGATGCAGTTTCTTTTTCTTTTTTTTCTTTTTTTTTTGCGAAGTGCTCATCGTAATGAGTTATTAATAATGAAAATGATGGGATAATATGACTTGCCTATATTTATTATCTCTTAATACAAAGCAACAATCAAATATAGATTGAGTTACAATAAATTAGAACAAGCAATTTTTTTTTTAAAAGATGACCAACCAGGAATAACTCGAGGAGAAANATATAGATTGAGTTACAATAAATTAGAACATGAAATTTTTTTTAAAAAGATGACCAACCGGGAATAACTCGAGGAGAAATAACTTGAAAATATTTACAAATTATTATTCTTTGAACCACTGCGCCATTTGAAATTACACCTTGCTGGAACCTTCTTTGGATTGTCTTTAAGAAAATGTTTCTCTTTTTATATTGATCGCAAATCCAAGATGGCCACCACAACAAGAAATATTTGAACACATAACCTATAATATGAACATAAATAAAATGTTTATGAGCTAGATCTGATTGAACTCTAACTTGCATAAGAATAAAGAACAAACTTGATTTAATCCAAGCTGTACATGAATGAGGATACCAAAGGTGCCATCACAAGCGGTGAATGGAAGGATTGACAATGCAATGGCCATAAAAGGACAAAAAAATGATATTCAAAACATTACATTGAAAACTAAAGATCGGGCAACACTAACCCCACTAAAAACAGGATGTGGACTCAGATACTACGGAATAATAGCAATTTCTGGTGCACTTGTGGCACCTGTCATGCTACTACTATTGCAAACCTGGTGATAAATCATAAATGATGAAAGGACTGGATTATGCTTACGACAAACAAAACATATATGTGGTCATTTGTGACAAATATATTCCTTAATGATTAACTAGGTCGTGGTGGCAAGTGAAAAACTTACAAAGTGATGATTTCATCATAACCACTAGGAACCATTGGTTCAGTAGCTTCCTTGTCAGCAGCAAACCTCTATCAAGAAATCATGATGAAAACCACAAGGTCTGGAATATCAGATTAACTGAAAGATGCTGCTGGAATGTTGCTGGTTATAAATAGAAAGTTCACAATCGGAATATTGAAATAATTTCTTTTGTCGTAAAGTTTTAAAGTTTCGTTGTTAACAGTTGCTCTGGTCAATTTCGAGTTGTAGTCAAGGTATGAAGCAGATCTAGCTGTATATGTGGTATCCTTTATTTCGAGCTCAATGCGATAGACGTGATCAACAAAATCACCAAACTTGTGTTCAATGTATGTATACCACTAGACCATCTCTAACAGTTATAAAGTACAAAATCAAGGTCAATGATTTGTTTTTCAGTCCTTCAGTTTCCAATGATGGGCACGGCTGAGGAAATTAAAGAGCTTATTTCAAAGGGCACGTTCATGTCATATGAAAATCGTGTCTACTTAGCTGGTGCCTGTAATGTGGGTAAATCTACCCTCGCCAGTATTCTTCTTGGTGAGGAGATTCCCCAAAATTGGAAGTCTACTGATGGACTAATTATATATTTTGGAAGGAATGGGATAGATTTGAAAGACAAAACAATCGTCCCATTGAAAAAAGGTAATGCAACTTAAAAATACTTAAATGTATTGTTAAACAGTATCAGCTTTGCTTAAGTTGTAAAACAATTAGGACAAGAACCAGCATCAGTCATAACTGTCAGTAATTATTGAGCTATATCATGACTTTTTAGACAAATACTTGTAGAAAACACCAGACAGAACTGATTTGGACAAGAACCAACATCAGTCATAACTGTCAGCAATCATTGAGCTCTATCATGACTAACTAGACATATTCTGGTAGAAAACATTAGACATAACTGTCAGCAATCATTGAGCTCTATCATGACTAACCAGGCAAGTAATGGTGGAAAGCATCAGTCAAAACTATTACGACCAGAACAGATATCAGTCATAACTGTTAGCATTCATTGAACTATATCATGACTAACTAGACATATTCTGGTAGAAAACATGAGACAGAACTGAATAGGACACGAACCAATATCAGGCATAACTGTCAGCTATTATTGAGCTACATTATGAATAACTAGATAAATAATGGTAGAAAGCATTAGTCAAAACTGATTACGACCAGAACATATATCAGTCATAATTGTTAGAAATCACTGAGCTCTAGCATGTCAAACTAGACACAAAATGGTAGAACACATTAGACAGAACTGATTAGGACAAGAACCAACATCAATCATAATTGTCAGTAATTATTGAGCTATATCATGAATAACTAGATAAATAATGATAGAAATATACCAGGCATGAATAATTTATAAAATTAATTTGTGAATTGTTATATATGGTAAAGTGTCTACACTATGTAAACCTTTGCTAATTAAATAAAAGGTACTAGCATTGCATTTATCATGCGGGAGCAATATAAATTACACTGCTTTGTACAGGTTGTGATGATGATGTTTTGTCTAAAGTATTACGTGGCCAGCCAGACATGAAGCAAGAAAAACATCATTCCAACTATGAGCAAATTTGGCCAAAAATAGAAACCAAAATGAGGCCTCCCCCTGCTGCCAAAGTAGATATAGCATCTGAGGGACATCCAGCTGCTAAAAGTAAAGCCATTTTAGCTGAGAAAACTGATAGAATACTTGTCAAAGGAGCAAGAATGGAAGACACAGATAAAGGTCTGTCCAAACCACAACCACAGACCCAGAAGATGTCAAAGCAAAGCTACATTACAATTCACGAGGATATAAAAGAGGCATTTAGAAAAGGAAATTATAAAGTAACTATAGTCCCTTCGGATCTTGTTGATTTTGGAGGACAGAAATCCTTTGACATGACACATCAATTATTTATACAACGTAAAGGAGAGTTTATCTTGATGCTTAATGGCAGATTTGATTTCAGTGATCCTTTACCAGAATACCCACAAGGAGATGTTACTACAGAATGTAAGTTGGTGTAAATATTTGTTTTGACTTTTCTGATTTATATACTGAACAATGATATGTTTGTAGACACATGTTTATGATGTCTGAATCAGAGTTGTGTTTTGCGACATAAATTCTTGTTTCTAGTGGTTAAAACAGGGCTGTGTTTGTATACATATATCTCTCTGTTTATTGTGGCTAAATCATAGTTGTATTTGTAGACACTTGTTCCTATTTGTATTGTCATAGTCATAGTTGTTTTTGTAGACACCTGTCCATATTTGTAGTGTCTGTATTATAGTTGTTTTTGTGGACACATGTGCCTATTTGCATATTGTTTAAATTAGAGATGTTTTGAGAACACATGTCCCTATTTGTAGTGTCGGAATCAGATTTGATTTCGACGATACCTGTCCATATTTGTAGTGTCTGAATCGGAGTTGTTTTTGTATACACCTGTTCCTATTTGTAGTGTGTGAATCAGAGTTGTTGTTGTAGAAACCTGTTCCTATTTGTAGTGTCTGAATCGGAGTTGTTTTTGTAGACAGCTGTTCCTATTTGTAGTGTGTGAAACTTGGTTGTTGTTGTGGAAACCTGTCCCTATTTGTCGTGTCTGAATAGAATTTGTTTTGAGGACACTTGTCCCTATTTGTAGTGTGTGAATCAGGGTTGTTTTTGTAGACACCTGTCTCTATTAATAGTGTCTCATTCAGACTTGTTTTTGTAGACACCTGTCTGTATTTGTAGCGTCTGAATTAGAATTGAGTTTTGAAATCAGGATTATTTTTAGACACCTGTTCTTTTTATGGTGTGAATCGCACAAACAACTCTGATTCCGACACCATTCATTATTTGTGGTTATAGATGAAATGCATAATTGTTACTACAACAGACACACCCATCTTATCATGTATACAACATTATGTGATACAGTTTGACAGTTACTTGCGACAGGTCGATGGTTTTCTCCGAGTCCTCCAGTTTCCTCCACCAATAAAACTGACTGTCACGATATAACTAAAATATTGTTGAAAGTGTCATTAAACACAAACATACCTCACTTTATCCCACTTTGAATTATAGAAAAATGATACTTTTACTTTCAGCTATATTGAAGCTTTAGATTAGCTATATCCTGAATTATAAAATAATCATACTTTTACTTTCAGCTATATTGAGGCATTGGGTGAGCTCTATCCTTTCGTATTGTGCAGATGATGACGACATTCTGCCAATAATACTGTTTGCAGCAACACACAGTGATTTTTATAATCAGGTTTGATCATTTTTTTTTTATAATTCTCATCTTGTGCTTAAAGGTCAATGTGAAACTGTTGTCATTTATCATATTCTTATGTTAATTATTGTAGTACAAAATATTAGCTACAATGTACAATTTTTTTCAATTAATAGGAAAAAAACTAAATAAATGTACTTAACATTCATATGTTGTGATAGAGAATATTCCATCACTGACGAAAATAATAGACAACCAATAATAAAGCGAGCAATTCAACAATTATCAAAGTGACTGATCCCATCATTACACGAGTGAGCAATTCAACCATTATCAAAGTGACTCATCCCATCATTACATGAGTGAACAATTCAACAATTATCAAAGTGACTGATCCCATCATTACACGAGTGAACAATTCAACAATTATCAAAGTGACTGATCCCATCATTACACGAGTGAACAATTCAACCATTATCAAAGTGACTGATCCCATCATTAAACCAGTGAACAATTCAACAATTATCAAATTGACTGATTCCATCATTACAAGAGTGAGCAATTCAACCATTATCAAAGTGACAAATTTGACCATTACAAGAGTGAGGGATTCATCCATTATCAAAGTGATTGATTCCACCGTTACTTGAGTGAGCGATTCAAGCATTATCAAAGTTACCAATTCCACCATTTCCGTAGTGAACGATTCAACCAAGATCAAAGTGTCCGATTGCACCATGATCAAAGCGACATTTCCAAGACCCATGAAGGTTCTTTTTTATACAATGTACTTATAGAATAATTTTTACCATTTTGATGATAAAATCAAAAGCTAAGGGGGATTGTGGGGGACTAAGCTTGGATTCCATATAGGCAGCTTATATATCATACTGAGTATAATATACAGTTTTGTACAGTCTTTACAGCAGTGAACATTGCCAATTTGTAGTTAGGGACCATTACAGGTAGGCCTAGTTCGATTTCTGACTTTTATCAGGGTTTTTTTCTGTTCTGAGGTTATGCTCCTTTGTAAGCGAGATCTATTGATTTTTTTTTCATTTACAGAAAGATCGTAATGACAGGAGAAAAAAGTTGACCAAAGATCTTAAAGAAATGTTTCAAAATCATGAACAACATAAGCGCATAATATACGACGACATCTTCTTTATAAATGGAAAAGATGAAAATGACTCTGAAATCCATCGACTGAAGACCAAGCTGGTTGAGGTAGCATTTAGACAAAAGTCATGGGGTAAAAGAATGCCTATGGCTTGGGTCCCACTGGATCTACAATTTTCTGAGATGAGGTCACACAATACCATTCTAATTTCAAAAGAAGATCTAACAGCCCTGAATAGAGGTAATGGGGACCTAGCACTTACTGATACACAAATTGAATATTTCTTAAAAGTTCAACATTCCTTAGGAAAAATTTTATATTTTGACCAACATGGACTTGGGAAATTCATAGTTGTACAGCCACAATCACTGGTAAATATTTTAAGATCTTTCATCACAGATGAACATTTCTGGCCCCATGATAAAAGCCTCCGAGATATTCTACTTACAATGATTAATACAGGAGAAATCGCCAAAAAAAATCTACTCAGGCTTTGGTCACAGAAGGAATTTCATCATCACATGCCAAACAATGAATTTAAAGAGTTTATAATACAAGTCCTGGTTCACCTAGACATTCTTGTAGAACCAAAACGTTATAGCAAAGAACAGAAGTCTATTGTCCAGTCATACCTTGTACCATGCATAGTAAAACGTAAACTACCAGTCACTGACGTTTATTATAAATCAGTGAAAGATAAGATGATATGCTTATCTTACAAACTTTTAAAATCGTCCATACCTGCTGCCTTGTATTTTAAGTTAATTGGTGCTGCAATGAATGTTTGGCCTTTAAAGGAAACACCAGAAGGTGTTTGTTTATATCATCAAGCAGCAATTCTTTGTATCGATCCAGCAAATGAGTTGCATATTTCGGTGAAGCATAATAAGATTATTATCTACTTAATAAACAAAGACACAAAGGGTTTCATATCACCAAACATTGCGTCCACTGTACAAGAATGCTTAACATTGACATTGAAAAACGTACTCGAGTTCTATCATAAAAGCTTCGGAAAATCACTCTCTACATCCGAGGTATCAAAATTGCTTGAAGTAGAAGTCGGAGAATGGTGTGACACAGGAGCGTGTTATATATCAGTTCCAGAAGTAGAAACAATGGAGGAATGGACATGTAAGAATAAGAAGACACACACAATAAAGTATCCACTTTTCTGGATATTTGACAATGTAAGTTTGATTTTCATTAATCTTCATTATTTTCTTGTTGTTTTATTTTATTTTATTTTTTTTTCAAGTTCATTGAAACATTAAATACACACTGTTTCTGTTCTTATTCAATATTGTAACCGAACCTAAATCATTTATAAAGAAAACTCAAAAGCCTGTACTTGGGTATATCAGGTTACCACAACAGCATAGTAAGTTATGTTATTTCAATAATAATAAGAATGTCCAAAAACACTGCATGCCATCGACCACTGCACAATAGCAATTACAGTTTACAAAAGAAATAATATATGGTTAAAAATAAATAAATCTCACTATAAATACTTGTATCGAACATTTTGTAAACAATAGATGGTTGGCTTAGGTCATGGTGTTTAACGCCACTTTCAACAATATTTCTATAATATCGTGGAGGTTAATTTTATTGGTGTAGGAAACCGGTGTAAACCACCAATCTGTCGCAAGTCACTGACAAACTTTATCACATAATGTTGTATCGAGTACACCCCGCCATGAACATTATGTAAACAATAGATACTAAATGATTAGAAAACTATAAATAAATGAGTGTTTATCGAGTACTTGTGCTTGATTAATGGCGAAGCTCGAATGACAAAGCTGAATCCTTCAATTTAACAATTTAGCTTTTAACATGAAAATATCGTGCAAATTATTACCTTAACAGGTGACAATAAAATATAAACTTTATATGATGGTACTGTTGAAATATAGCTACTGATGAAGACTAATAGGACATTGAAGATGACACAGAGTGTAATACTTAGTTTAACATAGAACCCGAAGGAATTTAAGACCAGTAAACATGTATATTACCAGTTAACATGTGTTGATATTACAACTGACCATGTTTATGATTGCATTAGTTTACTAGGAATATGTTGTCATTATATTCTACATTATAATTTTAGACACAAGATACATGTGATGAAAGATGTACAGGTAATTTTATACTATTATTTTAGACATAAGAATGTGTGGTGGAAAATGTTTTGAGGAAATTTTATACTATATTTATAGACACAAGACATATGTGAAGATACATAAACAAGTAAATTTATACTTTAATCTTAGACATAAGACATATATGATGATAGATGTACAAGTAAATTTATACTTTAATTTTAGATACAAGACATATATGATGATACATGTGCAAGTAAATTTATACTTTAATTTTAGGCAATACCCAGTTTGTATATTGTCGTGGGTACTCTACATTCGTTTTTAGCCAACAGTACAAGCAAACAATAAACAAAGCATGGAGAAAACCATTAATGATTGTCCTATTACATATTTGACAGTCATTGTGTACAGTAAAGACATTTATTATACAGCTATAATTTTAATCGAATCAAAAACACCCATTTAAGACATGTGACCGTACATTATTTTTCCCGTATTGTACAACCGGAAGCCGTATTTTTTCCGTATTGGACGTCCCGATAAGTTCGTATTTTTTTCGTATTGTACATTATGTAAGGGAAGTAACTCGTTGATTTTTGTCGTCTGCTGGTAAACAAAACAAACCGGAAAATGTTAAATGACGGTGAAACTTGTTCGATATTTAACAGTTTGAGGGAAAAAAAGAAAGTTGTTCAGAATAATTGTTGATCAGTTATTTTGCTGTTTTTAATTCATTTTTAGAGTTTAAGAGATTTGTATTGATACAGAACATTTCCCTAACGAACTAACGAAATACTGTTGTGCTGTTGTTCTATTTAGACTGTATTAAAGTTAAACATAAAATTATTGTTATAGTATTGATCATTTCAGCTGTATAATAAATAGGTCATTATACAGTGTTATGTACAATATGGAAATATATTGTACTCGTCCGTGCTGTATTGAAATCCCGTATCCCGGTGGCCCTTGGGGTGATATAGGGTTCTCGGGTTGATACGGCATGTGATACAGATTTTGACATGTAATATTCAGTATATATTATCTCCCCTTTTATATTTGATATAAATATATATTACGAATTTAGTTTGTTACACAAATTTTCACTGGTTTTTCAAACATGAATATCAGCATATATTCGGAAAACAGACGGGGTATATATTTCAGTCTCCCAAAAACGATAACATGGACGACATGCGCCTCAGGGGATATAGATTCTAAGCCGGGAATGTCACATTATATACTGTCTGATAGCTGAATAACATATACAGTAAAACCTGTCTAAACTGACTCCCTTTGGGACTGAAGAATTTGTTCAGTTTAGACAGGTTCAAATTACATAGACAATAAGTAGATGGGACTGTAAAGTCTGTCTGGTTTAGGCAGGTTTTCGGTTTATTCAGGGTTCGATTTAGACAGGTTTCACTGTAATATATTATCTCCCCTTTTATATTTGATATAAATATATATATTATCTCCCCTTTTATATTTAATATATATATTATCTCCCCTTTTATATTTGATATATATATATATTATCTCCCCTTATATATTTGATATATATATTATCTCCCCTTTTATATCTGATATTTATATTATCTTCCCTTTTATATTTGATATTTATATTATCTCCCCTTTTATATCTGATATTTCTCTTTTCTGCAGGTCTTGAAACCAAGGATTTGAGATTGTGTCCTACTGATCAACATCTTGTTAGACTGGCTGGTCTTATACCGTATGGTAGATTTTATGAGCTTGTCATCCAATTAGGATTGTCCAGCGTGTCATGGGGTAATATTTCAGAACAGTATCGAGGATATGATCAAACACTCGTGAACTTTGCTGCTCTTTGTAAATGGAGAGACCAAAAGTACGCAGAGATGGAGAGGACGTCATTTAAAGATTTGTCTGATGCGTTAACTGCAATCGATCATCACCGTCATGTTCTATGCCAGGTATGTAATTAATAAAGTCATATCTGACTGGTTCTATGTCCTGTACGTAATAACTTAAGTCATATCTGACCACTTCTATGTCAGGGAGGGAATAACTCAAGTCATATCTGACTAGTTCTGTGTCCGGTAGGTAATAAACTAAAGTCATATCTGACTGGTTCTATGTCAAGTAGGTAATAATTAAAGTCATATCTGACTGATTCTATGTCAGGTAGGTAATAACTAAAGTCATATCTGATTAGTTCTATGTCAGGTAGGTAATAATTTAAAGCCATATCTGACTGGTTCTATGTCAGTAGGTAATTATCTAAAGTCATGTCTAACTGGTAGGTAATAACTAAAGTCATATCTAACCGGTTCTATGTCAGGTAGGTAATAACTAAAGTCATATATGACTGGTTCTATGTCAGGTAGGTAATAATCTAAAGTCATATCTGACTGTTTCTATGTCAGGTAGGTGATAACTAAAGTCATAGCAGACTGGTTCTATGTCAGGTTAGGTAATAACTGATGTCATATCTGACTACTTCTATATCAGGTAGGTAATAATCTAAAACCATATCTGACTGTTTCTATGTCAGGTAGGTAATAACCAAAGTCTTATCTGACCAGTTCTATGTCAGGTTTTTAATAACAAAAGTCATATCTTACTGGTTCTATGTCAGGTATGTAATAACTAATGTCATATCTGACTGGTTCTATGTTAGGTATCTAATATAACAAATGTCATATCTGACTGGTTCTATGTCTATATTCTTATTATTAAAACTAAGGATCTTCTCAGGCTCCCTCCGGAATAGATATCTTGTCTAGGCATTTTGATTTTGTTACTCCCAAAACATTGTTCGACCTGGTGAATTTTATTCCAGAAGTGCATCGTGTGCATTAAATTTGATATCTATGTTTTTATTCCAGATATCAATAGTGCATGCTTCCATGTGGGAACTCTGACTGCTTCTGGCATTAGTGCTGATCACCATGATTTATTTGTGGAGACATGTGGCGCTCAAATGTTCTCTCTTTCTGACAAGAATGACGTTATAGGTTGGTTAGTTAATGGTGTTTTACAACACTCAACAATATTTCACTTAATTCATGGCTGTCATTTTTATAGATGGGGGAAAGCGGAGTACGCGAACCCCCTCCCCCTCCTGTGACAAGTCACTATTTTATCACATAATGTTGTATCAAGTACGCTTGAGTAGGATTCGAACTCACAACAATAATGGTGTTAGGCACTAATTGCACAGGAAGTTGTATATCCAACTACCATACGATCACTACTACGACCATGATATACATTGAATTATGGTATTTACTTACAATTAATATTTTGTTGTCTGGTCTGTCATATTACCTTTCCTGTGTATTATATATATATGCATAATTATCTTGTCTAACGACTTATTTGTGTATTACAGGTATTCAGGGAAAACGTGAAGGTTTTGGGTATGTACTATATTTAATATACAAAAGCAAAATAGTTGGACAAGGTATGGTAAGTTTTATAAATACAATAATTATGGATGCTGTATAGAATATTTGTACTTAAACTCACACCTATTTTTATATCTGTTTAGGTCAGATGGCCGAAGGGTAATGGGGAGATTATCGTTCGTCATCCATTACTTTTTGTGAGCCCTTAAGCACCACAATGTAACATAAGTTGCAATATCGGAATATCGGCACCAGTCATATAATCCTAATTCCTTAAGGGTTGGCATGTCTCATGTCATAGCTGACACCCGCCATGTTGTCTTATATTTTACAGGGTTACCAAGAACTATGTCATTACTGACACCTGTCATGTCCCAATTCCTGCAGTTAGTATATCCTATGTCATTAATGGTACCTGTCGTGTCCTAATTCCTGCAGTGTTAGTATATCCTATGTCATTAATGGTACAAGTCATGTCCTAATTCCTGCAGTGTTAGTATATCCTATGTCGTTAATGGTAACAGTCATGTCCTAATTCCTGCAGTGTTATTAGTATATCCTATGTCGTTAATGGTAACAGTCATGTCCTAATTCCTGCAGTGTTAGTATATCCTATGTCATTAATGGTACCAGTCATGTCCTAATTCCTGCAGTGTTAGTATATCCTATGCCATTAATGGTACAAGTCATGTCCTAATTCCTGCAGTTAGTATATCCTATGTCATTAATGGTACCAGTCATGTCCTAATTCCTGCAATGTTAGTATATCCTATGTCATTAATGGTACCAGTCATGTCCCAATTCCTGCAGTGTTAGTATATCCTATGTCATTAATGGTACCAGTCATGTCCCAGTTCCTGCAGTGTTAGTATATCCTATGTCGTTAATGGTACCAGTCGTGTCCTAATTCCTGCAATGTTAGTATATCC
>MJUT01048787.1:125934-155900 GCA_002080005.1 Gigantidas platifrons
CAATGTTAGTATATCCTATGTCATTAATGGTACCAGTCATGTCCTAATTCCTGCAATGTTAGTATATCCTATGTCATTAATGGTACCAGTCATATCCCAATTCCTGCAGTGTTAGTATATCCTATGTCGTTAATGGTACCAGTCGTGTCCTAATTCCTGCAATGTTAGTATATCCTATGTCATTAATGGTACTAATCGTGTTCTAATTCCTGCAGTGTTAGTATGCTATATGTTATTAATGGTACCAGTCATGTCCAAATTATTTGATGGTCAATCGATTTGGCATTCAGTATTATTATTTAGCAACCCCATCCTTTCTTTGTTGTTACCTGACAAACCCGATTAACAAGGCATCACCTATCCGCCGCAGTGATACGTACTTATCAACTCAATGTGTGTTCAGCTCTTGCAACCGTCCCCAGTACCCAGATTAGGAAATACAATGTATGATGTTGCTTCAATCAAATTATCCATACAGAGTCCCAACAATCAGTCAATATAGCTGAAGTTATGTTCGTATAACAAGTAGTCAATTATAAAAAATGTTAAAAAAAAAATCATTAAACATCTAATGAAATCAATCTGCTTTTATAGGTATTGATAACATTGCACTTCAACAGATCCCTGACGATGATGTATTGAGAGATTTGTCAAAACAAGTTGGGAACTGTGCTGTGCAGCTTGGAGTTGAACTAGGATTAAGTATGGAGGAAATTGAGGAGTCTCTCTTCAAGTATTCAAAGGACATGTTTAGTCAGACATTTGATGTTTTGATAAAGTGGAAAAATTCAAGAAAAGTTAAGCCAACAATTCGCATTTTGATGAGAGCAATTCAAGCAAGTTATCCGAAAGGACTCATGTTTCTAAAAGACAAATATTCACAATTCTCTTAAATGATATACAAGTACAAACAATACTATTCGTTAATAACATGCTTAAGTATATATTTATAATATTTAACAACATGTACCTCTAAAATTTGTTGTATATCAAACCATTCCAGTGTAAATATATAAATACCCACTTCTTGAAACAACATGTATCACTAAAACGTGTTGTATATCAAGCCATTCCTGTGTAAATAAATAAATACCCACTCATTAAAACTAAGATAAATGATATCTAAGCAATAAGATATTACTTGGTATATTAAGACTAAGATAATTTATATCTGAACATTGAGATATTTAAGGAAAATTTGAAATTTTTGAACAGGTTATACAAAATTTCAATTTATTTATCAAATAATTTAATTTTTACAACAAAATTTAATGAATCCACGATTGTAATTACAATTATTTCATGTGTCTAATTGAATTGTGTTTCATTCATTCAGTTCGTCATCATGTATTGTGTATTTTATTGTCTTTTTCTTGTAACAGTGTATACTGTCAGAGTGTCAATAAAAGTCTTAGCCAACCCAGGTTATCAAGTATAACCAAAATTTTCTCCTGGCGGATCGGCCAATCAGATTGCAGTATTCAAATCAAATTAAATTATTATTAAATATATTAATTCTGGGATAAATGATATCTGAACATAAAGATATTATTTGGTATATATCTTGTGTATATTATATTGTAAGTAGAATTAAGGAATAACAGTATTGTATTTTAAGAGTTACCAACGTCAGTGGAGGATTTAACTGTTAAAAATGTAGTTTTACCTGTTAATACTTCTATCTAATGCAAGACAAAATATTTCTATATGGGCTTAAGAAATGGTCTTAAAATAGATTGACGTGGAATATTGTTGATGCCTTTGTCGCAAAAAAAAAGACATTGAAAAATCGTGACGTCGTAATAAACTTTTCAGCGTAGAACATAAACATCTGACGTTATTTCACATCATGTTCGCTTCAATTGGGGATAAAATCCAATAAGAAATTATTTCAAATGTAGACAATGTATTTATTTTCAACTTCTTTATTTTTAATTTAACTTGGTGTTATTGAATACAATATACAATCTACATACGTTTTAAGATCAATTTGATATTTTTTGACAATGTTTCAAACAAATAAAACGTCTACACAATATTTTAATATTATAACAATCTTATTTTGTTTGCTTATGAGATATATAGAATTGTAACATAAATACGCATTTTTCCTTTGATGTTTTTATGCAGTAATCAACTTAAAAATAGTGAACTTTAACAAACCATGGTCTAACATGAAGATCTTGATGTTATTTCATGATTTTGACGTCATAAATGTGTAATTTATGTTACAAACCATATATACCATGGATCTTACTCATGAGCTTATTTAAACCAACTCATCCTTCGGATTCGTTGGTTTAAACAAGTTAATTCGTAAGATTTATGGTATATATAATACATAGATAAAAACAGAAATACCAAATTGCATTAATTAACATTTTGGGTTTCAAAGTATTCAATATGGCAGCTTATTCACATTAAAATCCTTAGTTACCCCATTGGGTATCTTTACACTCTTCTTATGTCATGTCAATTGTGGATTTGACGGCCACCCTAAGCGAATGAAGAAAAAAAAAACAACGTGTTGTATAATAATTGCATTAAAATGTTTAGTCTTGTAATGAGGAATACTAAATATATATTTAGTAACTTACAAACTCGATATCAGAAAATTAGAAAACAAAGGTTGACAAGTTCAGTTTTAAACAGTGATTTATGATGCTGTAATGATTATTGTTTATATTATATAATTCATATTGCTATGGCATACTGCTGGTCATTGCGACATATGTTGCTATGACATACTGCTTGTTGTTTCATACCGTGTTAATATATGATGCCTGTTGATATGACATACCATATCATGAAATAGTGCCTTTCGTTGCCATGGCATGCTGTTTACGGAAGCATAACATGTTACGACATACTGCATCTTGTTGCAAAATATCATGTTATGAAATTGTATGTTGTTGTGCCTGTTGTACCATAGCACGTGACATAATGCCTGTTGTTTCATGGCATGTGACATAGCAAATGTCTGTTGTTGCGACATACCATGTCATGCTATATTGTATATAAGTTGTGTCATGATGGGTGACATAGTTCCTGTTGTGACATATCATATCATTATGACATAGTTAATGTTTGTTGTTGCGACATACCATCAGTTGTGATGTGACATATGCTTGTAGTACATTTGAAAATATAATGTTTCAAAGTTTTATTATTTTGTTGTTCATTATTAATTTGAGTTATTTTGAGTTTTCATCAAATGTGTTATTGTGAGTTATAGTCGAGTTATACGCCGTGGACCAGAAAACAGAAAGCGTGCAATTTGTAGATTTTATAACACCACACTGCCACTTAGCCCTACCAAATATGAAGTTCAATATTAGAATATTTTGACCTTTAACTTTTGTCATTAATATTGCTACCCAAGGTCTGAAGGTTTGTTTGTTTGTTTGTTTGTTTGAAGGTGGTTAACACCACTTTCAACAATATTTCAGTTATTTCGTGGCGGTCAATTTTATTGGTGGAGGAAACCGGAGGACCCGAAGAAAACCAATAACCTGTCGCAAGTCACTGACAAACTTTATCACATAATGTTGTACACCTCGCTCTGATCGAGATTCGAACTCACAACATGAGTGGTGATAGACACCTGATTGCATAGGTAGTTTTAAATTCAACGACGGCTCCTGAAAGTCTGAAGGTATATTACATTCACAACATAACAACAGTACAAGTATAAAGATAAAATAATGTAGAAGTAATAACAAGACAAACACAGAGCACACAAGTCTAAAGGTATATCAGAGTAAAGTGATGATCTGGATACACAATACAGCAACAGTACAAGAATAAAGATAAAACAATGTAGAAGTAATAATAAGACACACATTATAGAAAACCTCTCTTATCTGTACTTCAAGATGTTCAAAATATTTTAATGAAGACGAAATTATATTAACAAGAACGCAGCTCATTACTCATTGTAGCTAAAATGTCAAAGTGAAATTTACCTATGAGGTGATCCCAACAGAATGAAACTTTGATGATACCAAAGAGTTCGTCAAAAGCCACAGATCCAAGGATAGATGATACAATGGCCAAATGAAAAAGGACACACACTGATGTATATAACACTATACATAAAACTAAGACAGGAACCCACACTACAAAACGGGGACCAACCGCGGTACCACTAAGCAGAGTCCGGTAGAGTCTGGTGAAGTCCGGTAGAGTTTTGAATACTGGACGCTACATATCATCTTGTATATATATGAATATTTCCACGTTACTTACTATTTTATTCAATCTTTGATAAAATGCCTATAGATAAACATATATACAATAATAATCAATCATTAAATGTACAGAATACAAGCTGTAAATCGACGATATTCCTACCGGACTCTATATCCGCCATGTTGAATCTATGAACGATTGTCGATCACCTTGATTATTTCAATAAAAACCTATTATTTATTTTGTTGGAAATTATAAGAAATATATCAAAAACAACCAATACCACATGAGTACATCATTTAATACACATATAAACTAACATTTTGCCTCCGGACTCTACCGGACTTCTCCTGACTCTACCGGACTATGTTTAGTTGTACCCGACCTACTTAGGTGCTCTGTAATAGTTCAGCAGTCCCGCACTGCTGGTTGCTCCCAAAGTGTTACTCTTGTCACAAACCCGATGATTGGCAAGTCAGGATTTCCTTGATAGAGGGCTGCTGCTAACAAGGAAGCTATTGAACCAAGGATTCCTCTTGGTTAAGTTGAAGTCATCACTTCAACAGTTTTACGCTCGCCACCATGACTTGGTTGATGGTTGACCTCTATGGAATATCTGTGTCCCAAATGACCACGGATATGTTCCACTTGTCATAAGCACTTCCCAGTCCTTTCCTCATTCATTACTTATCACCGGCTTTGTAACTAGATTAACACGATCAGTGCCACTAGTGGAGTTGGAACTGCTTATACTTTCGGATCACCGGTTTTTAGTGGGGTTCGTATTACTCGATCTTTAGTTTTATGTGTATGTTTTGTAGATCATTGTTTGTCCTTTTGTACATTGATATTTGGATTCCGATTGCCCCTTTGGCATCTTCAAACTCTTCTTTATGAATGTGGTAGTTGATCAATGTGATAGACCATCATTTTACACGAAAAGCTTAACAGAAAGTACTAAAATCTGACGGTAGTAAAGGACGGATCTGGGTACAAACTGTAATAAGCAAAACTTACATAAACAAAATAAATACCAGTAAGAAAACGTGGAAACTATTAGGTCACAGGATAAATAGAATCTGCGACTACCCGAACTCGGGGGTCGTGTAGATGTCCCCTCCGGCAACACGAAATCACAGGTCGGATTGAATGGTTAATTATTTGGGAAGAGTTTCTTGGAGCATTCTGAAGAAAGGCGTAATCAGAAGCCAGAAATCGAAGAAAGACAGACAACACAATGGTAAAAAGACTAAGGAAGAAAGACAGACAACACAATGGTCAAAAGACTAAGGACAAACAACGATCTACAATACATTACAGAGAAAAATAAATATCGAGCAACACGAACCTCATTCCTTAAGAGTAGGCAGTTCCTGCTTCACACATGGTACCCATCGTGTTACAATTCCGGTGATAAGTCAAGAATGAGATAAGAATCGGATTGTGATTACGACAAGTGGAACATATCGGTGGTCATTTGTAACTTAGATCTGTAAATCATGATGGCGACCGTAAAACGTTTGATCACGTGATGAAGATTTCATTGCATCACCACTGTGATTCAGCATTTTAAATTATAATTCAAAGTAATAAATGTGACAGGGCGGTTTGTCAGCGGCAGACCTTTTAACAAATTAAACACCATTACTTCATATTTCACATACGTCTGACAGTTCCAAATTCCAATCTAATAATCGTAGAAACAGGCAAAATCGATACCCCTTGGTACAGGCACTTCAATAAAAAGTTGCTGGGTTAAATTAGTTTTATTGGTCCAAGCATCCTCTCTTAGTGCAACGATTGGGTCACGTGAGTGTTTACCACGTATGGGGAGAATATGACTGGGTGAGCAGCTTTGTTATAATGAACGCTCGAATCTTGAACATTATGAATGCATTTCTTTCTAACCAAAGTTGTGTAAACGTTGTGTGTCGTTTGTTAAAGGCTACAAAGGTAGAAACAAATACATTATTTAATCACAGAGTTGACTGACCCTATTTGACCTGAAAATATGCATGCACATGTTGTTGGTAAATGAAGTCATAATTACGTGCGACAATGGCTGATGATGATATAGAAACAGAGGACATGGTTATTTTAACAGTGTGCACACAATATTTTGGTCAAAGTTCATCTTCTTCATCTGATGAATCTTCTGACGATAGTGATGATAAAGCTCTTTTATTGAAAACAGCAGTTACAATGATAGAAAGAAGGGCAATACCTACAATTTCTTCATTTGTTGACATTGTTTTGAGTGTTATGCTCTGATAAACCACCCATTAATTGGAAATCAATAATATTATACATACCTTCTCTTCTTTTGTTAGATTCCATCTTTGTTTTGGCGGAGAAAATACCACGTGTAGATAATTGATTTAGCGTTGAGATTAGAAACAAATGCAACGTTTGGAGCAACAAACGATAAATGACAAACTGTAAACGCACATTTAGCGAGTGCATATATAGTTTGTCAAAGTTTGTGCAAACTTTACAAACGTATGATAGAAAAAAAAGCTCTAAACGCGTACGCGCATAGTCGTTTGTATCGTTTGTGTTAGAAAAAAATGCGCTCTATGAATACTATATTTAATCTTCGTGTGTTCATACATGTATGTATAATATCGTTCTATTAAAGAGAGCCGATGAGCTCAGACTTCATTTAGTTATTATACTGTATACAAGGCCATCGTAAAGTACAATAAGGAAGCAATGGTCAATTTGTACCAAAATGTAGTTACCAATACAATCGTAAAAGTTTTATTATATATATGTTTATAACTGAAATTTACATTTGCTAAATAATGTAATTATTAATAAAACTAATGTTCTCCTCCTCCCTCTGGCATAGGTGACTTTAGCTGATAGTGGCTATACTGTTTAGGCTCTTTAGTTTTATTGCTGCCAAAAACTTTTAAATTATTTGGCTTTTCAACATTTTGATTTTGAGTGTACCTGATGAATGGTATTCCAGAAAACGCGTCGTGCGCACTAAATTAGATATCTACGTATCTATTAAAAATATGTATTTCAATAATCAATTTAAATGTGCATAGTTCCTTAAATAGAACACACCCTTAGGTCAAAAAGTCGAAATTTCCATAGACTTACCTGATGTAGGTGTATATAATTGTTAAATATAGATATGCTAAAAACTGTAGGGCGTTTTGGAAATCATGATGGATTTAAACAGTTCATATTTATTTCAATGAAAACATCCTTGTACTGAGAAGCATTGATTTCAGATTTTTGTTTTTATTTCTTCTGTTCTTCGGTTTCTGTAATAACAGTTGGATACTATAAAGGTTGTATAACTCAATGCATCGTCTACTATAATGAAAAACATGTGTCTTATGGCATGACACCTAGCAGATTTGAGATTTTAAGGCAGTCATTCCTATTTAAGCAAATACCAGTTGCAGGTAATAGGGACTACATGACAAGGATATGTTGCTTAAATTATTTCACACATTTGATTTTGTCTGTTTATTGATTTATGAGTTTTGAATTTCCCTTTGGAAGATTGCTCTGTGTTCGGTAATTTTGTTATTACCCTTATTGCTTAAATTATTTCACACATTTCCACGTATTAAAGACATACACATCATCAACAGATCCTCAAAGAATTTAAAAAAAGAGTTTGAAGATACCAAAAATAAAATGGTAATCAGAATCCGTATATAAAAGAAGAACAAACAACACAAAGACCAAGAGAAATCATCACTTCGAAAGTTTTACGGTCGCCACCATGATTTGATTGGCATTTATGGAAAAACACCGAGGAGCCCCAAATTAATCTATTAGGAAAATGGAAGCGGTGTTGTCTCGAACAAGCAAAAGGTATATACAGCGATTTCTAACATTTCTAAGATTAGTATCCTGATAATAATTTATTCAAGAATAAATATATTTGCACTCTTCACATCGGCTTCATTGTAAATGTTCAAAGTTTTCTGCATTCCTTAGCAATTCTGAACTGTTGCATCATATTACAACATCATAAGAAATGTTGATAAACAAAATTCACAATTCTGTATTCTCAGGTAAGTCGTCTTGTTCTTCGTATATTCTGGTAATCATGAACTATAAAATATAAAAAAAATGTATTTCGTAACTAGTCTGTCTTTGCAGATTTAATTGGCAGAGAGGAAATCCCATTAACCGGTTTTATACCTCCACATATGTAATTCTTCCACAAGCCAGGACATGGATTTCCAATGTCATATGTCGTGGTCTTTATTAGTTCAACTGTTTGAAGGTCAAGGGTGATTGTTAGTTTTATATATATATTGATGGAATTGTTGGCTATCACTGTTTAATCTTTCTTTTCATAGTATTGATTTCTATAAGTGTAATTCAAACAGTAAAATCAATTTCCTTACAGATTTTACTGATTTGTTTTAATATTGTTTGATGTGTGAAGAGGTCATCGTGGCCATGATCATATGATAATTTGATTTAAAACTACTTATGCAATCAGTAACTATCACCACTAACGTTGTAAGTTCGAATCCCGCTCATGGTGAGGTCTACTCGATACAACATTTTGTGATAAAGTTCTTCAATGACTTGCCACAGGTCGATAGTTTTCTCCGGGTACTACGAATTCCTCAATCAATAAAACTGACCTCCAAGATATAACTGAAATATTGTTGAAAGTTACCCTCATAACCAACCAGATCTTGCTCTTATATTTTTAATGTTGTTTGCTTGGTGGCGAAGCTTAAAATAATGTTAACTATATACATGTAGTCTATAGTATTACTAGACAGTGGATCCCATTCAATGTATTTACCTTATAAATTATTAAAGGGGAAATTTAACATCTGCAAACAAATGACACCTTAATGATTGACAGATGTCATAGATGTAGCTAATATAACCCCCCCCCCCCCCCCCCCCCCCATCCCCGGTTTTTGGTGGAGTCCGTATTGCTCATCTTTTTAGCTTTCTGTATTATATTGTGTTTTGTGTCTTGTGTGCCAAGTGTTGCAAGTGTCTTTAGATTGTCCATTTGTGAGTGTTCCTTCGGTTTTCTCTAACTTTTATTTTCGTCCTGTGTATTGTGCCCAGTGTTGCAAGTGTCTTTGGATTGTCCATTCATGATTGCCCCTTCGATTCTCTCTAATTTTTATTTTCATCCTGTGTATTGTATGCCCAATGTTTCCAGTGTCTTTGGATTGTCCATTCTTGATTGTTCCTTCGGTTTTCTTTAACTTTTATTTTCATCCTGTGTATTGTGTACCCAATGTTTCCTGCGTCTTTGGATTGTCCATTCTTGATTGTTCCTTCGGTTTTCTCTCACGTTTATATGCGTCCTGTGTCTTGTTCCCAATGTTGCCAGTGTCTTTGGATTGTCCATTCTTGATTGCCCCTTCGATTTTCTTTAACTTTTATTTTCATCCTGTGTATTGTATGCCCAATGTTTCCTGCGTCTTTGGATTGTCCATTCTTGATTGTTCCTTCGGTTTTCTCTCACGTTTATATGCGTCCTGTGTCTTGTGTCCAATGTTGCCAGTGTCTTTGGATTGTTCATTCGTGATTGACCCTTCGGTTTTCTATATTGTTCGTTTTCTTCCTTAATTTCAAAGTTACAGTTCATTGTTAATTAAGTACATTTACATATTTCGGCTACACATAGAGTTAGAGATCCAAGACATTTGCTTCAAAATGGAGTGTTTATTGTACCTTTAAGTGTTTATCGTACTTCAAAGTGGAATGTTTATTGTATTTTATAATGGAATGTTTATTGTACTTCAAAATGGAATGTTTATTGTATATCCAAATGGAATGTTTATTGTATTTCAAAATGGAATGTTTATTATACTTCAAAATTGAATGTTTATTTTACTTAAAAGTGTAATGTTTATTGTACTTCAAAATGGAATGTTTATTGTACTTCAAAATGGAATATTAATTGTACTTCAAAATTGAATGTTTATTGTACTTCAAAATAGAATGTTTATTGTACCTCAAAATGGAATGTTTACTTTACTTAAAAGGGGAATGTTTATTATACTTCAAAATGGAATGTTTATTGCACTTCAATATGGAATGTTTATTTTGTAACATCAGTTGTGAAGTTAATAGTCTAATAGCTTACCAATGATATCTGGAACATTTTCTGTTTGTTGTCTTGTAAGAGCGTTTCTCAGTTCAGAGGCCAGTATGTTAACAGTGTTACCTGGACTACGAGAAAGCTGTCTTCGTATTTCTCTCCTTTCTTGACCACCATCATGTTGATCGTTGCTTTCGTTTCCTGAATTGTAAAAAATTGTTTACTGCAAGGAAAAAACCTTTGACAACATAACACTTTTGACAAAGACAAAACACTTTTGATAGAAACAGAAGAGCTTGAAGATACCAAATGGGTAATCAGAATCCGTAAATCGAAGGACAGACAAAACCTTGTTTGTGTGAGCTCTGACCAGAAAATCACTGTACCGGACAGAAGCTCTAGAATAACGGATAAGCTGTGAAATGTAAACTCCATACACTGGAATATTGCTACTGATGAAAGGGGAGTTGACTGTTGGAAAAGTAAAGTCATCACGTTTGTCATGGAGTTTTGTTTTTAATCATCCTCCGTAATCGATTTCAATGTGAAAGTCTGGGCATATTTTTTTATTTTTATTCTTGAAAAGCCCTTAAAGAAGGTCTACCTAATAAGCGTGTAGAAACAAATCAGCGAATATCGTAGCACAATTTGTACCCATTGGATTACCAATCTTTTGTTGAAGCACCCGTCCACCAAATTGGACAAATATGATATCAATAAAGAAATCTAACATTTGAATGATCTCGTCCTGTTTATATTTATTATTAGATTTTGATTGGCTATTGACAAAGTTGAGAGGCCGTGTATATGTGTGTTAAGGGTGTCAATTTCCCTTCTGTTCCTATGATTTTTCGATTAGATTTTGAAACTGATATGCTATTTATATCTGCATCGGTCACAAACAAATGAGAAATAGATAACTTGAAATTGATATTTTTGTTTAATTTGTTTATTTGTTAAAAATATTCGTTTTTGGATTGCTATTGATTTTTCATAGAAAAACAATAATAAATAAGGGTAATAACAAAATTACCGAACTCCGAACAATCTTCCAAAGGGAAAATCAAAACTCATAAGTATATATACAGACAAAATCAGTCAACTACTAGAAACTTGTGAAAACCGAAATGACCCTGGTACAGGCATGTTCAAAGAAATGGTGGGTTGAATCAGATTCTACGGCACCAAACCTCAAATGCAGACTAAAAACTTTTGTCTTATTGCTTAATATTTTTATCCCGATAGTTTGATTATTAAATATTTATTAAGAGTTGGATTGTAATATTGTGCAAATATATCAAATAATTCATCGGTGCGAATGCGTGATGATGAATTAAAAATATTTTATAGTATCTTGAACAAAATAAAATTGAAACTATTCCTACAGTATGGTATTATTTGTTTTTGACTTTATATATGGTCTTACCTAACGTCTGTTCAGATGTAGGTTCGTCATAACGATGAGTACTACTTGGATTTCTGTCCAGAAGAGCTTGATAGCGTGATAATCCACTTTGTTGAATGGATGCATAAGTATGATTAGAAACTGCCGTCGAAATCTCGTTGACCGATATCTGATCATCCTGTACATCCTCAGATATCTGGTGTTGTGTATTTCTGAAAGAGTGAGTGAGTGAGTGAGTGAGTGAGTGATTGTTGTTTAACGCCAACTCTCAACAATATTCCAATTATCGCGGTGGTCAGTTTTATTGGTGGAAGAAACCAGAGGACCCCGGGAAAAACCACCGACCTGTCAGAAGTCAGTGACAAACTTTATCATATAATGCTGTACATCTCGCCCTGATCGAGATTTGAACTCACAACATCAGTGCTGATAGGCACTGATTGCATAGGTAGGTGTATATCCAACCCCCATACAATCATGACCACGACGACCCCTACTTCTGAAAAGTACAGCTTGTATGATACATATATCACTTTGTATATATTAAAACTATGCCGCCATGTTGAAGCCTGTGACACTATGTTGTTGACTGTCACTGATAAGATATTATGTCAAAGTATATCTAAATATATGCATGTCACCTGTCAAGAAATATGTCATATATTTCTACAATACATATGTTTTACGGTAATAGTATTGATGACAAGGTTTCAAAAATAATGTTTCAATTACAACGAATTTTCCATTTGCCTTCCATTTTTCTTAATCTCTGCTAAGGTTTTTGATTGATTGATTGATTGATTGATTGATGCTTCAACTCCATTGACAAATATGTAATGCATATTCAGGACGAGCAGAAGTTCAACAATAGGTCAAATATTTCACAGAACTAAGAAGGGATCGAAAATAAGGCAACGACTGCCACTTGAAAAGTATAATCAACACAGTAGCTAAGCAAGAAATTTATCTTTTTAGTAGAATATGCAATTTGTCTATTTTATTTCGAAATCTACAAAATAAGTCTTTAATATGCAGGGAGTCTGGTATTTTCCACAATACGTTACACACATGTGTTTCGTATTATAAAATACCCTGACAACCAGACTCCCATCGAGAAGGTACGTCCTATCCACTACCAGGGGACGCGTTGGGCAGCTTTGGTGGCTGGGCCTTGGGAATCATCACAAATACAAATATGACTAATGCTTGTGAGTTCTACTTCAGATCATGGCCAGGGTTTGATACAACTTTAAGTAATAAAGCTTGCGTGGTGTGGGCGGATGATTATTTTGTTTTTATCTATTTATGAAATTTACAGTTCTTAAATAATGCAAGTATTAATAAACCTAAGGTTATCCTCCCTCATGTATACATGTAGGTGACCTTAGCCGATTTTGGCTATCCTGTTTAGGCCCTTAGGTTGTATTGCTCCCACAACTTTTAAATATTTGGCTTTCCAATCTTTTGTTTTTGAGTGTACCTGATGAATGTTTTTCCAGAAACGTGTCGTGTGCACTTAACTTGATATCTACGTTTTTATTTCATCCGGGTTCTCCAGTTTATTTCACCAATTATGCTGATTGACCAGATACAAATGCAATATCGTTGAAATTGGCCTTTATCACATATACTATAATCTACAAAGTGTATTCTAGTGTTGTCACGTGCATAACAAAATATAAACGTTTTACTCTAGAAAAAAAACAGTTTTAAGTGTATGACATTATCATCATCTCAAATAACACTTGGTCGGAAATACAAGTGACTAAAAGTGATCCTTTGTTGTTGGGTTTTTTTAACCACATTTATTGTTGACCTTCGCAAGAAAAGAGTTCTGTGCAATACCGGATATCCGGTAACATCATTGCAAACTACATAGGGATGGTTTTTGTGGATACAGTATCATTACGTGTTCTTAGCTTACATTGCACCGATATCAATCTTAATTAATTATTCAGTCTAAGGATGCACAATTATTTTTGCTTCAATGTTTTGTCCACACAATCAAAATAATGTTTACTCATCATCGGTTTGTGAACCCACCCCCCCCCCCCCCCATTATAAGAAGGTCCTTGACGCTTGAATTCGTGGTCTTAAAAATGAGAGGAAAAAAATGCATGCTATGGTATGGCCTATTACCAACGAAAACTTATAACACCGAACAGCAGAAAAGTCACAGTACACAAGTATAACAACTAGTCACAAACATTTAGGATCACATAAAAAGAAACGTAAGCTGATGAATGATATTCATTTATGAAATGTTGGCAGATACCTAAAGGGTTCGCTTTATTTTGATTTTGGTGGAATTATTGAGGAGCAGCCCTGTTTAAGGAAAGTTCGCAGATACGAAAGGGGTGATCAGAAGCCGTAAATTGACAGACAAGAAGGACATACAACACAATGGCCAAACGAAAACGGATAAAATGACAAATAGCGACATTCGATAGGCAACGAAAGGTCTAATAAAAAGAGGACCATGTAAGGAACATTCCTACAGTGCCATAATTCAATCATCGAAGACGTTCATTTGAACATGATTTTTATATGTACGTGTGTTTTTTCCCCATTATTACTTATGTTAAACTATGTTCCATGGCGAAGTCTATCTTGGATGTGAGATAGGCACCTAAATAACATGTTTGGTTGAGGTAAAACCTAGTATCATTTGTGTATGAATTGGTGTTAATATGTCAAATGGTTCCTGAAAATTATAAATTAATAAATTGTTTGTATACGGATTCCGATTGCCCCTTTGGTATCTTCAAACTCTTCTTGCATGTATTATTTAAATAGCATCATAAACTGAGAGTTCGGATCCCATTAACCGCCACAAAGTTGTCCATGTTCCAAGCCAGAACCCGGCCAACGCCATATGTCTTTTTTTTGTTCAAGTATTTGAAGTAAGAGATGATTGTTCCTTTTGTTTTGATTTTGGTAACAGAAGCCTTAAACCAAAGAAGGACAGACAACACAGTAGCCAAAATAAAAGAAGCAAACAAGAATTTATAAAGCATTACTCTTAAAACTAAAGGTCGAGCAACACGAACTCCACTAAAACAGGGGGCTGAAGTCAGTTGCACCGGAAGTGTAAGTAGTTTGACATTTGATTGACATCAAAAACTTTAAATACCCCGTAATAGAAACAACCATCTGAGGCAAATTATTATAATTTCACAATTTTATCAGCCAAGCCGTTTCATATAAGAGATATGCTTAAACTTCAATCATGATGCATGACTGGTCCTAGCAGCCATGTTGAGCTATAGATCAGCTCCAGAAAATCGAACTTTGCAAATTGGCACCTAATGAACAATCAAGCTAATATCAGTTCTAATAAAATGAAAAACACAAATATTCCACACTGTAAGTATAGTTTTAAATTCCAATTGTAAAATAATAGAACGAGACAAAATCGATGGTTCTAACACACAAATGTATCACCACTCACTTTCCTGGCTTGTTTTCAAAGAAGTATACTTGTTTTAAGGTGGTACCATACACTTCAGGTAAAATTTGATCTGCTCATTTAATGGCAGTGTGTTTGAATATATCCACTGTAATAAATATCAAAAGTTTAACAAATTCCAACCAACAGACTCTGAGCTATAAATTCACTAGCCACATAGCAGCTTTTCTCTCTGTGGTTTTGATAACCGAGATGCTTGAAATCTGCATACAAACATCATATGATCAAAACGTTCAACTGATTTTAAAGAGTTATCTCCCTGTAGTGTTAGGTACCACCTTAAATGATGTTATTTTGTGAAAAGCAGCGTTATTCATATTTTTATAGAAATGTTTGTCATGTACCTACATTTTACGTTCTTGCCATGATGATAAGTTTTGAAGAAAACAAAAGCATGCAATGGAAGACGACGGACTCCACGAGATAACAACAGCTGACCTGACCTACAACAAAATGGTGAATTAAATCATATTTACCTCAATGCTCTTCTGTTGGTTGTTGACGCTAAAAAAGAGAATATTAACCTTTCATCGGTGTTTTACAGGGCATGATATATATGTACGTAAACATTGAAATAACGATAATAAAACGAAAACAAAAAATACCACACCGTCGGTAAAAATCAAATAAGATTAGAGAACAACGTTTTTGTTGTCGTTATACGAATATTGTCTGGCAATGTGTTTACTTATAAAAGTGGGTCTGTTGTGAATTTGTAGTCGACGCCTGTTAATATTTAAAATAAAAACGTAGATATCAAATTTAGTGCGCACGTACTCGTTTCTGGAATAACCATCATCAGGTACGCTCAAAATCATAAGATTGGAAAGCCAAATAATTGAAGAAAAATCAAGATTTTAGTTGTAATTCCATCGCTGCCGATGTGTACTCGATAAAGTTTAAATGGTAAAGTTCGTCAGTGAATTGTGGCAGGTTTGTGGCTTATTCCGAGTACTTCTGTTTCTTCCATCAATAAGGATAGGGTAAATGGTATTTAACGTCACTCTCTGTATGCTTGTATCTATATCGTGCATACAAGCTTTGATATAGTGGAAATGAAGGCCCGGACAGTTAGATCGAGCTGATCATTGAAACCTCCGACCCTTGGGTAGACCGCAACACTTGCGTAAATGGTATTTAACGTTACTTTTAGCATTTTGTACCCATGCAATGTATGCAATCTTTGATATAGTGGTCACTGGAACTCCTGACCATGAGCAAATATCGAGAAACCACAACACCAATCGTAACTACTCGTCCATTCTCGCTACCCTGCCAATAACCTCGTATGCATTAGGCGTATAAATCGCACTACTTTTCACATGTCAGTTACATGAAAGTTTGATAAAGTTATATTTTAAACGATTTTCTATATTTCAATTATTTTCATGGATAAAAGTTTAAGTTTTAATTAGTTTTGCATGATTAAAGAGTTTACTTAGTAAGTCTTCCATATTGGATTTGCGTGGACTATATTTTTGTGCGGCTTATATATAATTAACTTCCGGCAAACAATTTAAGAAGAATTTCTCCTTTCTGCATACGAGATTATTTGCAGGGTACCGAGAATGGTCGAGTAGTTACGATTGACCACAACACTTGAGGACGATGTATGGCCGCTAATCCACGTTAGTGTTCTACCAACATATCTAACATAACTGGGGTAATGTTGAAAGTAAGGTTTAGCACTCATTTTACTCAAGCCCATGACCTAATAAATGATGGCACTCTAAACATGAAAAACTCACCTTTTTTTTGAAGCCGTAGAACTGCACACATCAACACTATTATTATTACAAGACAGAAAACCACCGCTGCCGTGATAATGTACACGTGACTGTACTGAATTATTACTCCATTTGTTTCTATAAATAGAAAATACATTAACGTCAAATGAAGAAAAATATATTGTCCAATTTCAAGCATCTGTTATGACATTTTATTATACATAAAATATGACACAGTTTGTACAATAAAGCCACAAGTGAATAAACCTTAACGGCGTGATCTCTTCTTTCACTGTAGTGTGTTCCTAATAAAACGTTAGAGAAAACCGAAGGGGCCATCAAGAATTGACACTAACAACATTGAGTGCACAAAACATAACAAAACCACAAACACAGGTACCTAAAAGGATGAGCAACATAGATCCCACCAAAAACCGAGGGTGAACCTAAAGATGAGCAGTTCCTACTTCTTTAAGACACACGCCATGTCATTCATATATTCAAGACGTGTTTTGACCTCACTATGCACAAATAAACACAAGCATGATAAATTAGACATGCGCCCTCCCATTCTCTATCCAGAGTTGTCGTTCCTGCTACGCTACACAACATCTCTGTCAACGCCCATTTTACAAGATTTTTGTAAAATTTAGAAACAGTAAACAAATGTGCTTAAATTTTTTTTAATTATTGTAAATATCAATAAAGATGGAAATAAATCACTCATTTCAAATCAATTCTCTCTTAAAAATGATTTGTGATCGTTTTTAACTTTTTAATTTTTACCTCCGCAAAATAGTTCTCCAAGAAGTGGGGGTGAAATCATTTTTAAGAGAGAATTGATTTGAAATGAGTGATTTATTTTCATCTTTATTGATATATACAATAATTAAAACAATTTTAAGTAGATATTTTTTACTGTTTCTATCTTTTACAAGAATCTTGTAAAATGAGCGTTGACAGAGATGTTGTGTAGCGTAGCAGGAACGACAACTCTGGATAAAGAATGGTGCCCTCCTACAAACAACTGGAGGTAAAGGGGAACCGAACATCGTTTTTATGCGGATATCGTAAAGGAAATCACAACACAGAACTGAGAACATAAAGAGATATTTTAGGACAAAACGATGAACTATTCGATCGTTGTTTTTTTGCAATCATTATTTTGTTTTTGTCTTTAGAAATAGGCCATAGTTTCTCCTCTAAGGGGAACAATCCCTTGTTAAAAGGGTCATTGGCCGTCGTGGTGTTGAACCTATAGTAGTTGGATTTACAACTACATATGCAATCAGTGTCTATCACTACTAACGTTGTGAGGTTGAATTCCGCTCATGGCGTGGTGTACTCGATATAACATTATGTGATAATGTTTGTAAGTGACCTGCGGCAGGTGGATGGATTTACTGTCCACTACGATTAAATGAAATATTGCTGAAAGTGTCCACTACGATCAAATTAAAAATTGCTGAAAGTGGCGTTAAATATATGATTACGTCACAGCATGAAAACTAAGTTTTCATTTCTATATTAATATTAACTGAACACTTACGGAGTATGTGTAAGATATGTTCCGTTTGTTCTAATCACAACCTGGTCCTTTCCTCATTCATGACTCATCTGATTTAATGATGATTTTTTTTTTTGGTGTTTAACGCCACTTTCATCAATATTTTAGCTATATCATGGGGACCAGTTTTAGTGGTGGAAGAAGCCGGAGTTCCCGGAGAGAACCACCGACCATGCGCAAGCAACTGGTAAACTTTATCACTTGCGGTTTCGAGTCGAGTGTACCTTTTTGTAATTAACAAAGCCGGGCGCGAATCATGACTTATCTCCGAGCTTGTATGTATTATTGAAATTTACAGTTAATGAAATTATCATCAAGAATAAGGTTTTCCTCCCCTCAGACTTAGGTGACCGTAGCCGATGTTGGCATCCTGTTTAGACCCTTTAATTTATTGCTCCCACTTCTATGTTATTTGGTTTCCAATATTTCGATCTTGAGCGTCACCTGATGAAGGTTATTCTAGATACGTGTCGTGTAGATCTTGAGCGTACCTGATGAAGGTTATTCTAGATACGTGTCGTGTAGATCTTGAGCGTACCTGATGAAGGTTATTCTAGATACGTGCCGTGTAGATCTTGAGCGTACCTGATGAAGGTTATTCTAGATACGTGTCGTGTAGATCTTGAGCGTCACCTGATGAAGGTTATTCTAGATACGTGTCGTGTAGATCTTGAGCGTCACCTGATGAAGGTTATTCCAGATACGCGTCGTGCGCACTAAATTTGATATCTCCGTTTTTATCTTATTGTTACACGTTGGGTTCCTCTAGTGGAGCATGAATTGTCTATTCTTCAGGAGTACCTGAATTCGTGCTATCATATTGCTCAATATTTAGTTTTCTGTGTATTGTTTTGTAGATCATTGTTTGTACTTTTGTCTTATTCTTTTGGCCATTGTATTGTCTGTCCTTTCATTTACATCTTCTGATTACCTATTTGGTATCTTTAACCTTTTCTTAAGGGTGTTGACCTGGGGTATGGGAGATAACTCTATTTTCGGTGTCTTCTCAAATATATGTTCATCTGTGCGTTTGAAAATTCCACCTCAATTCCAAGCTTCTTGGTGATAAAGATTGTTTACATAGAATTTGGCCAGTTAAAAAATATGACTCCTTTTCCTTTTACCTTTCCATAGTTGTGCTCCTTGTATTTTAATATCTTATTGCTGCTTATGCGAGTGTTAGGCAGTGTGTTATTATTATATGCCAACAAAATATCATTGAAATATCTCTTTCCAGAAAAAATGTTCATCGAAATATGTTGTCAAAAATGCCAGAAATGTAACACAATTTATGTGACAACCTTTTTTCTATTGAATTTCAAGGGTTTGTAAAAAAAAATATATTCATCAGAATCTTAAATACAGTTGACTCTCATTGTCTCGAACTCGGTTGATTCGAATTTTTATCGAAGTTCCGAACTTCGTTGTGTATAAATATATGTAATTTGACTCCTGTTGAGTCGAATTCGGATGAGTCGAAATTTCGGTTGTCTCGAATAAAAGTTTTGGTCCCGAGATGTAGAAAGCCATAGTATTTACATTCGTTAAGTCGAATTTACCTGTCAAAACATGTGTATTACCTTGGGATTAAAATCGGATCACAGGTGAAACATCCGGTCATTGGCTTTGACAATTTTACCTTAGGCTATTTCACATGTTTATTTCACAATCTGTCAAATTAATTAGTAATTGGCTTGGTATTATGACATAAGTTAGATGTGTACAATCAAAAATTATCGATTCATAATATTATAAGTGGGTCGGCATACATCAATGATTATGAAAAGTACACAACGGATGTGTTTTATCTATTGTCGGAAATTAATTTTGATTATAATTTCTCAATTTTGAGAGATTTGAAAAAAAATGTTACTCTTGATTAACAGTTGTAATAAAAGGGGGAATTTTTTTACACTTTATTGAATCATAAAAACGCACATTTTATTGTAAATATTGCTCAAAGAAAAATACGTCATGATGGGTGAAGTTTAATGACAACGCAACAGCTGAAAAACATAATCATGCATACAAAAAGATATCTAGAAGTTATCAGTTGTTCCACAAGAATCAAAGAATTTAACAGAGATAAAAAAAGCAACAAAAACATCGAATACATTTTAAATCGTTCCGAGAATCGGGACATGCGATGCTGGTGTTAGCTCTTCAAAATTTCGCTCGAGTTGTCTCCCTTCCATCATTAAACAAACTACACTTCCGGTTTTCGTAGCTCCTCTTGAGTCGAACTACGGTTGACTCGAATTTTTTTCACGGTCCCATCGAATTCGAGATAACGAGAGTCAACTGTATTATGAAATTATAGAGCAAATTATACGGTAGTAAAAAATAGAAAGCTATGTTTGGGGAAGAAATTGTAATATTATCTGATCCTCTCAGAATCAAACGAATACAACTGGAGGACAGAATTTAAAGGAATTTAACAATACAACTGGGTGGCTGTCTGTGGGTTTTTTTGTTTTTTTTTAATGAATTAATCAAGTATAGTCACCCTCAAGCCATCCCTCCCCCTCCCCAGCCGACCTGAAAATAAAAAAAACAAATGCAATCATTTGGTAATTTGGACATCCACTGTGTCAATTATAAGAATTCAAAAGTTGTTTGGTATTGGTAACTAGTTATTTTTTTATCTCACAAAGAAACTATAGCAAAAGATGGGTGTGTGGTAACTTTCCTCGACAATTTCATTTTTTTTTTATGAAAAACATAAATTTAAATATTTTAAAAATCGAACGGTAAAAGTTTGTATAATTTGGTGCAATGATGTCTATATGTCTATTCTTCAGTGTAACATTTTTTGGTGGAAATTAAATGACAGAAATTTTTTTAATCCGATTTTTAATACCAAGGTGGTCCTCAGGGCATCCCCCCTTTTTTGCAGTTTCCACTGTTTTGCATGTGATTATCTCCAAACAGGATATTCAGATATGCTAGATATTTCATATTTATTCAACAACAACACTCTCAAGCGTATGTAAGCCAAAATATTCCCTTTAAATCAGAAATAAATGTGCATATCTATTAGAATCTTCCGAAACTAGTATTACCATCTGGCGTCCAGAATAACCCCAAAATTGTTATATTTAGGATGTGCTATGGAGAAAACGGCACGGTGAAAATTTTTGAAATAATGTATTTAGACATAACTATTCCATGATGCAAATTAAAAAAAAAAATTGATTGATGGGAAAATTTTAGGGTAACCCAGGTCTACGCCCTTAAATGCGTAAATAAATTATTATTATTTTCTCCTTTCTCATCTGGTAGTCGTCCTACAAAACAGTTACATAATCTAATATAAAGTACTTCTTAAATCCATAATACAAATTCATCATTAAATTGAACTTGTTATGAATTATCACCTAAATATCAGGGCTAGGCTTGTGGTAAATGATAATGTGAGCTAGTGATAAAATAAGAGTTTGAAGATACCAAAGGGAGGTAATCCGAATCCGTAATTCGAAAAGGGAGACAACACAATGACCAAAAGAAAACGAACAGAAGGACAAAACATAAACATAAAACTAAAGATCGAGTAACACAAGCCCCACTAAGCTGGGAGTGAACTGACGTGCTCCAATTTGAATCCATAATATCAAGTCGTCATTTCACACATAGAGTAATAGTTAATGAATTGAGCTTGACATGGTTTATCACATAAATAAATACCAGGGCTAGGCCTTTGGTGAAATGGTATTATGTGCTGGTGATAAACTATTGATAAACCATAGGAAACGAAAATAATAACGATTTTTAAATAATGATAAAACGAACTTAAAAAAAAACTGTTTTCTTAGATTATCCATGGGCTCAGTTAATGCTATAGAAAAAAGCTAGATTTTTTCTTTTTCGTTTATTTGTGGATACTTGTCCAGTCTTAATTGTTCAGAATTCAAGATTCTTTATTTCTCATAAAACCATAGTTGAAACAGTGGTACAGAGAATTTCCCAAATTTAACATAAATACGTAACAAATACTCATGACAATACAAGATGGTCTACTAAATTTAATAATAATAACACAAATGAAATAACATCAGTGGGTTTTTTTTCGGTTGAAACAGATATGTGATTAACCAGGATGACTAGCATGATATTGCATGACAAGAATGAACTAGCACAGTATCGTTAGTTTAGGTTTATTTTAATTTCTAGCAAAGGCAACGCAAAGCGTGGCGTATCCACTTGTCTAAAAATTTAACCCGGTGACCTTGACCTTTGACATATGACCTTGAAAATCAATAGAGTTCCAGATTCTCTTAAGGACTAAGTATGTACCAAGTTTGGTCAAAATCCATTGAAGGATGTTGATTCTAGAGTGTTCACAAGGATGTTACGGAAGGACGGACGGTAGAGTTACTATATCCCTTCGCAACTGTGTTGGCGAGGGGATAATAATAGACCAAATTGCAAAGTATTTCAGCAGATGCTAATCTAACTACCATATGATCACGGCCACGCCTACATGGTTTTAAGAGAATTGATTGGTTGATTGCTTCTTGGCATACATCACGTGTGAAGTATTTCAGAAATCTGTGTATATTGGACCTATTAAATCCAAACACATGTCTTTCCTGAGTAACATAAATGGTTTCATGTGTCACCGTGCCCCGATCACAACGAAAAAAGATGCCCAGATGTAGCGTGTATCGATAGATATTGCAATCTAGAAGCCGTTCCACACTCATTTTAGAGTACGAGTTATCTCCATTATTGAAGACACTATTGTGACTTAGAAATATAGAACAGAAATAAAAGCGTTTTTCATTTACCTTAATTTGTGTCTAAGTGTAAAAATGGATAGTCTCTCGTGTTCATTTATATCCATATAATTTCTTACTACAAGCTGTTTCTGTACTTTCATGTGTGTCTTAGTGTAGAAATGGGTAGTCTCTCGTGTTCATTTATATCCATATAATTTCTTACTACAAGCTGTTTCTGTACTTTCATGTGTGTCATAGTGTAGAAATGGATAGTCTCTCGTGTTCATTCATATCCATATCATTTCTTACTACTAGCTATTCCTTCACTTTAACATGTGTGTAAGTGTAAAAAAAGGGATAGTCTCTCAGGTTCATTTATATAAAAAAAATGCATTTGTATGACTCGATATTGGTTACTCCTCCTTATAAATTATACAGTTACAAATGTACCTAGCTACCTACCAATTATTGACCTTGCGCATACAAGGGTAGAACATAATACCTCCTCTTCTTCCGGTTCCACTATTGTCCTAAGTCTAACTGTATAGTTACCATAATTAAACCTTGAAAACGGCCTTGGCAAATTTAATTGGAGATGAATTTCCATGACACATGAATTCATGTTATTGCAGGCTTTCTCGTCTTGCTTTCCAGAAAAATCAATGAATCTATTATTGTCAGGAGTAATGGTGTTCTTCATACGTGTGCCATTGTAAAACCAGCTGTAGAAATAGTCCCGTCGATTGCTATCAAGGATTCGTGACGTACGAACCATGACATGCAGAGAGCACAAGGTATTCTGAATTGTTGAACTATCCGTGTTACATTGGCTGCATCCGTCTGATTTCAGTACATTACAATCCAAAACTGAAATACAATTGTCCAAAAGTGAAATACAATTGTCCAAAAATGAAATTTAGTTATCCAAAAGTAAAATACAATTATCCAAAACTGAAATATAATTATCCACAAGAGAAACACAATTATCCAAAACTGAAATGCAATTATCAAAAACTGAAATATACATACATGTGGGTTGATCATTGTAGTTCCTAAGTTATATATATAATTATTAATACTAAGGTTCTCCCCGTCAAGGTATAGGTGACATCAGTCGATTTTTTCTATTTGATTTGTGCACTTCGATCTTCTTGCTCCCAAACACTTTTAAGTTATTTGGCTGTCCAATCATTTGACTTTGAGTGTATCTTATGAAGGTTATTCCAATCATTTGTCTTTGACCGTACCTGATGAAGGTTATTCCAATCATTTGACTTTGAGTGTACCTGATGAAGGTTATTCCAATCATTTGGCTTTGATCGTACCTGATGAAAACGCTAAGTGCGCATTACACCAGATAGACAAAATTGACGACTAAAAATGTATTGTAAGAAAAATATGAACATCTGAATGTAATGATGAATTTGTTTATTTTGTTTTCTTTTTTCAATCTGTTAATCTAAATTATTACATCAATTTCGCATGACGATTTCTTGTTTTTACTAAAAAAAAAAGTTAATATCTTGATATATGTCTTAGACTTAGCGTGATAAAACCCCAACACTCTTAATCTGAAACATATGCATTATTCTTGTCAATTTTCAGAGCTAGAACTTGAACCTGATGTTGCCGATGTAATTTTTGACTTCAATTTTTAAAAATGCGCCTCGAATTACCTCCTTTTGTACGTGTGTCTCGAAAATGTTAGTAACTTTATTATTTGTCTGATTGCAAACATGAAAGTTAGTAGCTTTTGCTACATGTATAAGATGCATTTCCAATAATTCATTATTCTTAAAATGCGTTTTTAGAAATAATACATGAATGCTACAAGAATGCTTGATATTTCAATATCGGTAACATATTTTATTTAGACTTTGTTGCATAAAGTTCCAATGAATTATTTCTTAAATAAATAGATAATAAATAAATAAATAAATAAATAAATAAATAAATAAATAACACAAATTATATAAAATAAGAAAGAAAATAATAATACAAAAACGAAACTAATTTTAGTAACCAATAGTAAAATTACTTACAAACTTTTGGCTTTGTACATATAATGCATAGAATGACAATGACGTAGGTCTGTAAAATTCTTTTCATCTTAAAAAATATAGAATATATATTGAGCTAAGTATTATGTTCAGTGAGCGAGTTATTGTTGCTTAACGCCAACAGAGGAATGTTTCATCTATATGATGGCGAGAACAAGTTACATTTAATTTTTGGTGATATGATGATTATAATGATGATACCCTTAGTTGAATTTGTATAGTGCTAGTTCATTGCATTTGCAAAAATATCCCACATGCAAACATGTCGTTCCACCTGAATACAATATTCTGATTCCGTGCCAACCAGTATTTGGTCTCACTTCTTAAGGTTGCATGCTTCGCGGAGAAGCAGAAAATGCCAGTTTTATAGTCTTTAGCTTGACCCCACCGGTGCTCGACCTCACTATTTACGGCTCCACTCGGGCCGAGCACGATTACTATTACATCACCGATGCGGTTAGTATTTTATGCATATGTTATAATAAATGAAATCACTTCCTGTTAAAAACATTAGAAATCGGATATGTTGAAAAGAAAATTTAAACAGTAATGGTTAACAATTTCACCAATATCAACCAAACGACCCAATGCGGAGTGGGTTCGCGCCCGGCTTTGTAAATTACAAAAAGGGTGCACTCGACTCGCAGCCGCAAGTGATAACGTTTACCAGTTGCTTGTCCGTGTTCGGTGGTTCTCTCCGGGTACACCGGCTTCTTCCACCACTAAAAACTGTTCGCCATGATATAGCTGAAATATTGCAGAAAGTGGCGTTCAGCACCAAAAAAAATCAATCAATCAAACGAACAACTATACTCATCTCAACCTCACACAGAATAAATCATGACATATGTGTGGCGGTGTTACACCGGTTAATGACAACACAAACCTGTTCCTCTTGATAATTGGGCCTTCAACGAGAATACGGATATAAACAAACTGTAAAACAATTATGCACTGTCTCGTTTCCTCTCTAAAAGACTACACCCGATTAAGACGGGCTTGAAGATACCAAAGGGGTAATCAGAATCCGTACAAAAAAAAAACAGAAATCACAATGGCCAAAAGATAAAGTACAATAGTATAAAAAAAAGATCATGGACAATGCAATAACTGGGTCACAGGGTGCATGTAGTCAGCTAACAGCTAAGAAGGTAGGATCCGTATTTGACAGATATTTTTCCTCCAAACACAAAACATTTAACTAATATTCTAACAGATTTACTGTCAATACGTCACAGAAATGAATGGTCGTCGTGAGATACCAGATATATAGGTCACCAGTCTATTAGATTATATATAAACTAGTAATACCTTTTATTCGTGGTCACCAATTTTTGTTGTTTCTACAAAATGCATTGATCCATGGGTTCTTGAATTCGTTTACAGACAACAATCATTAGGGAAATTGTATTTCGTTCGAATTTTATTTTCGTGGTTTAAGTGGACCTCGAAATCAGCAAAAATTAGAATAATAATAATTTCACGGTACAGTATGGGAAGTAATATAAATGTACTGATATAATTGTTAGTTGGACCTACCAGTTCTATACCTAACAGTTTGTCTATATTTAGTTGAGCAGGAACTGTCACCCTTCCGGAGCACCTGAGTTCACTCCCTGTTTTAGTGGGGTTCGTGTAACTCGATCTTTAGTTTTATGTGCAAGTTTTGTAGATCATTGTTTGTTCTTTTGCTTTTGTTGTCTGTCCTTACTGATTCTGATTACCCATTTGGTATCTTCAAACTGTTCCTAAGCACAAAAAAACAAACCTCAAATAGTCAATTATAACTGTTAGATCATAGCTTTTAGCCAATTAGGTATAAAATGTTTCAATGATTTTGAAAGTTTAGATTTGTTAGAAACGCTTTGATGATCCGTTTTCTGTATATAGAATTGCACTTATATACCAGGGCCCGTATGCATAAAACATCTTAACTTAAGTATTACTTAAACTAAGATTTCACTAAGGAATCCCTTAGTCAAGTGATAATCTTAAGTAGTATGCACATAACTACTTAAATTTTTACTTAACTAAGGAAATCTTAAGTGGAAATTATCGGAACTCTTCTCCATTTACCGTTTAATATTATATTTATTCATCCTTGGTATTTTCGCTTTAATTTTTCAATACATATATAATGCACGCTTTTAGTACTTTGTGCGGTCAAGCATTCAAGGTCGGGTGTGTTTGAATATTACTATTCGTGACTGTTGAAAATAAACAATGTCTAAAAGGAAGCCAAATTGGACAGATAGAGAAAAAGTTGGAGGAGTGCGAGAAAAGAAAGGCTATTTTAAAAGCAAAGTTTTCCTCATCGATAACTTCTGCGGACAAAAATAGGGCATGACAGGAAATTGCAAATATAATTAATGCCGGGAATTCAATAAGAAAAGACGTCAAAGAAATACAGAAAAAATGGGACAATATATCTGCTAATGCAAAAACTGAGGTTTCATTACATCTAAATCTTTCAAATAATTCCAAATCATCATATATTTCTAATGGATTATTTCTATCTCTAAAGATACGTTCCCTTCTCACAGTCCTCCTAACTTCTAGCATTCGATACCAGTTAACGTGAAACATTGTACGTGTAACGTGACAATTTTAATTTTGAAATGAGTTTATATGGGCAGATCTGTACAAAGAATTAATGAAAATGTTACATAGCATAAGTGCACGCTTGTCATAAGATACTATACGTGTATATACAGGTACGTGCACATTTTTAATTTGAAAAACAAGACTTGTGGTTCCAACAACGATTACATAGTAGTTCTATTGTTATCGATAGGTATTCAAATTTTGGAAATACCAATTTGTCAAAAAGAATTCGCACGTGTCTTAGGCCCAGGACAAAGAGTGACGTCACTTGAACACCTGGCACAGTGCCGAGGTGGTTCAAGCTTGAACGCCTGGCACAGTGCCGAGGTGTTCAAGTGACGTCACTATTTGTCCTGGACATAAGACACATGCGAATTCTTTTGACAAATAAATATTATACAATACATACCAATAAATAATATAACAAGTGTGTAAAAATGACAAAGAGTAAAATTATGAAAATAAACACCACAAAATGAAATCATGTTACCTTACACACAAAAAAAAAACAAAAAATAATTTAATAAAAAAGACGTAAAATCTGTGGCTTCATTGAACTTGAAGGTTAATTCAAACTTTTAAAATATAGTGTCAAACACTGTCTTCATCCAAAAATGATTTGCGAATATGAATAATTCGCCTTTTCTCCAAATTTAAAACGAATTTAATTTACACAGGAATCGTACTTACTGAGGTTAAAGTGCAGTCATCGTGCAAGTTGTGGACTTGTAATATTAAATATCCATTTACAAACCGGTAGATAGCAATAATGAGAGAACGATGTTACGTTGGTATGACTGTTTTTTGTATGTGGCCCGGGAGGGGGTGGGGGTGAATTGCATTTTAAATGTGTATGTAACAACACTATATACCGTTATAGATTTTAAACAACAATTTATTCCAGAATACTATGTAAAATATCCACCTATTAGTAAATTGTATGGTTTTTTTTCAAATACTACAATACTTACGACTTTGGCCACTTTCACCCAACAAGTAGAACAAAATAATACTGATGTAATATATATTTTTTTATAAACAATATCACTAGAGTGTAAGTCAGTTACCTACTTCGATCTCGGGTTCAAGCTAGATAAACACCCTCGCCCGTGCTTTGAGCATCTCGACCGCTACGCGGTCTCGGCGTACAATTTGCACGGGCTCAGGTATTCATCTACAGCTTTCAATTTTCCCTATATATTTCATATAAAACAACAATTTTTCAGAAGCTTATCCTGAAGTCAATTCACACCCGATTTCGATAATATTTATTTCAATAAAATCAGAATTTTATGTAGTTTTACTGTATAAATTGAAAAGAATTTTCTAAGATAAACATTTTGAGAATATACACAACTGATTTAATTTCTGTCGAAATACAATGCTTTGATAGTACCTTTGTAGACAAATTATTTAAGTCTGTGTTTAAATCAGGCGATTTGAAAAACATGCTTCAAAACGTTATTTCAAAATTACTATTATAAACTACATATCTTTCTGCTTTCGTTGTTACAATACTGATTAAAATCGGACGTGAATTGATTTCAAGATAATATTTTGAAAAACTGTGGTTTTATATGAAATATATAGGGTAAATTGGAAGCGTGCGAATACTTTTGTCCACCGTCTGTAGCTTGAACACCTCGATCTCAGTCGGTAACTATTACATATTGATATTTTTTACGCAATATTAAATTCTTAGTTTAAGTAGTATTATGCATACCACTTAAGTAAAAGGGGCGGAGTGACCTTAACTTAAGTATTTTCTAAGGAAAATCTTAACTTAAGTAGCTTTATGCATACGCGCCCAGATCTTAATCGCGGTAAATAAAAGAAATAATAATAGTTTTTGATAACCTATGGCAATGGTGTCCTTTTTGTTATGCTTTTCCAACATTATCATAAGATAACGGTCATTACACTCCGAAGCAATACTACAAGGAAATTTTAAGATACCAGAGGAGTAAAGAAGACTCAAATCAAAGAACACAGCATCAAACGGAAAAAAAAGACTAAAGGACAAACAATGGCATGCAAAACACTATACAGAAAACAGAAAATATCGAGCAATACAAACCAACTAAACAATGATCTACACAACACTACACTGAAAACTAACGATCGAATAACACAAACCAACTAAACAATGATCTACACAACACTACAC
>MJUT01048787.1:157758-180327 GCA_002080005.1 Gigantidas platifrons
CAACACTACACAGAAAACTAACGATCGAGTAACACAAACCAACTAAACAATGATCTACTCAACACTACACAGAAAACTAACGATCGAGTAACACAAACCAACTAAACAATGATCTACACAACACTACACAGAAAACTAACGATCGAATAACACAAACCAACTAAACAATGATCTACTCAACACTACACAGAAAACTAATGATCGAGTAACACAAACCAACTAAAGAATGATCTACACAACACTACACAGAAAACTAACGATCGAATAACACAAACCAACTAAAGAATGATCTACACAACACTACACAGAAAACTAATGATCGAGTAACACAAACCAACTAAAGAATGATCTACACAACACTACACAGAAAACTAACGATCGAGTAACACAAACCAACTAAAGAATTATCTACTCAACACCACACAGAAAACTAACGATCGAGTAACACAAACCAACTAAAGAATGATCTACTCAACACCACACAGAAAACTAACGATTGAGCAACATGAACCACTGGATTTACAATGGTCAAAAGAAAAACAAACCTAAACAATGATCTACACAACTCTACACAGAAAACTAAAGATAGAGAAACACGAACCCCAATAAAAACCAGGTGTTCCATAAGGGTAGACAGTTCCTGCTCCACTCGTGACATAATACGTTAAAATTGAAGGACTGATAAATATTTATTCCATACGATTAGGCCAAACTAATTCCCATTCATTCTCTTTTGTGATTTTGAAGAAAAGGCAGCAATAATAACATAAATATATTATGTAGTGCACATGGGACGTTTCTGGAATACCGGGGTAACCTTCATCAGGTAAGATTGAAAAGCTAAATTATTTTAAAATATTTGGTTCCAAAAAAACCAACGGGCAACAACAGGATAGCTACAGTCATCTATGCTTGAGGGAGTACACCATTAGTTTATAAATGTCAGCGGAAGTAAACTTCCAATCAAGGGAGTTAACTCCGTCGTATATGATTGTTGTTTAAGGCCAATTGAGCAATTATTTCCATGGCGACAACAAGGTACATTTTGAGGATGATGTCTGCTTTGTACAAGACCAACAGGCTGAATTTGATTGTTATGGTGCTATCTCACTGAAACAACAGTCAGATTCTGGTAGATTGATCATAATGAAAAGCCCATCGTGTCATTTAACACATAAATAGGATCAGTTATTACTTCACCTTTTGTGAAGAATCAGGTACAATGCTTTTTTTTCAAATACATTTGTATTTTATTTTATTACTTTTTTTCTACAATTAGTTTATTCTGCCTTGACTACAGTGTAAGTTTGTACATATACTTGGTATCTACAAAGGAAGTGAGTGAGTGATTATTGTTTAACGCCAATTCAGCAATTTTCCTGCCATATCATGGCGAGAACAAGTTAATTTTCAATGAGATGATGATGAGGTCCGTTTTGTACTACACCAGCACGCTGAGCTGGATTTTAATAATTCTAGCTCAATGAAACAACAGTCCGCGGATAGACATGTCGCTCCACTCGGACACATTATTCTGATTCCGAGTCAATCAGTCTTTGCTTGTTCTTCTTAATGCCTCGTGCTTAGCGGAGAAGCAACAAATACCAATTTTATAGTCTTTGATTTGATCCGATCGGGGTTCGAACCCACGATCTACCGCACTCGAGGCAAGGACGCTAACCATTACGCCACAGAAGGCATGTTTCCGGTAATCTTAGAAAACCAACCAACATTTGCATTTCTTTTAAGAACAGATCTATAGAATATATTAGTGCGACTGTGCTGCTCGAAATATGGCACCCGTCATGTCGTCAACACATACGCAATACAACGTAAATTTAAAAAAAACAATTTACGAAAAAAAATATAGTATAACACTTTGATTTCTTTTAGGAACATATTTATAGAATAATAAAGGTGCCACTGTGCTGTGCTGCTCGAAATATAGCACCCGTCGTAAACACATACTCAATAAAAACCTAAATTAAAAAAAGGGATTTAAGAAAAAAAAATCTATTGTATTATACAACCTTACCTAAAATATCTATTCACGTCTATGTATGTCTTAACCAACATACATTTTACAAGTCAAGAGCTGTGACTTAACCGGATGTTTCATTAACAAATAGGACAATTTCTTCCGATAGTCATCACGTATCTATGAGTCTCTTTCAATTTCACTCTCGTATAAAGGAAAGTCATAACAATAAAACGTCCACAATATTACAACATTAACCGCAATAACGATCACGATATGTTACCTTACTTGGCCATGTGTGATGCAGAGGATAATTCAATTGATTGATTGATTGATTGATTGATTGATTGATTGATTGATTGATTGATTGATTGATTGATTGATTGATTGATTGATTGATTGATTGATTGATTGATTGATTGATTGATTGATTGATTGATTGATTGATTGATTGATTGATTGATTGATTGGTGTATAGCGCCAACTTTTGTAGGGGCCGTCATGGTCATTATCTATGGTAGTTGGATTTACAACTACCGTTGTGAATTCGTTTCCCGGTCATGGCTAGGTGTACTCTATACAACATTATGTGATAAAGTTTGTCAGTGACTGGTGGCTGGTCCGTGGTTTTCTCCGGGTACTCCGATTTCCTCCACCAATAAAATTGACATCCACGATATAACTAAAATATTGTTGAAAGTGGCGTTAAACACCATACATCAAACATAATCCATTAATCAACTTTAGTAGTATTTCATCTACATCATAAATTAAATTTGCGTATAGAAAAATAATCAGGGTATCTACACAGATAACATAACAATTGAAACATATGTATTTGGATATCCAATTATCAATAAGGGAGAGGTTGAGATTTCACTAACCTGTTGAACCAAGCCGCATAATTGTGGCCGTCTTAAAGGCAGGACATGAATTTTACGCGCCATATGTCGCGGTCCATTTCTATGTTCAACGGTTTGATGTGCAAGGTCGTTGTTCATTGTGTTGATATTGATTATTGGTGGAATTGTTGACCATCTTTGTTTAAACTTCCTTTTCATCATTAGTTATCAAAAGAGGTGTTAAGGATATGGTTATGGTGTTTAACGTCACTTTCAACAATATTTCAGTTATATCATGGCTGTCAGTTTTATTGGTGGAGGAACCCAGAGTACACGGAGAAAACCACCGACCTGTCGCAAGTCACTGAATTTTTTTTATCAGATAATGTATCGAGTACACCCCGCCTGAGCGGGATTCGAACTCACAATTGTAGAATGCTGAGTATGATTCCTACTCCGGATAACCTCTGGGGTTTGCAAAGCAAAAACAGTATTAACAAAGAACAAAAAACACATAAATTTCAAACATGTACATAACCCCATTTACGACTGTCTATATCTGAAATCAAAACTAGAAATGAACACAATGAAAATTCACATGCTGGAGTGAATTGATACAGTGGTTTGTCAAGTACTTGTATAGAGACAAATACGAACACACTTTAACATGGGACATATGCACACAAGATGTACGAAACTCATAAAAGTGAGTGAGTAATTGTTGTTTAATGCTAATTCAGCAATCTTTCAGCTATATCATGGCGAGAACAAGTTATTTTCAATGAGATAATGATGAGATCCACTTTGGATTTTTACTGCTAGCTCACTGAAACAACAGTCCGTGGGTAGACATGTCGTTCCACTTGGACACATTATTCTGATTCCGAGCCAAGCAGTCTTTGCTCTTTTTTCCTTAGAGCTGTGTGCTTACCGGAGAAGCAACAAAATACCAATTTTATAGTCTTTTGGTTGACCCGACCTGGGCTCGAACCCATGATCTACCGCACTCGAGGCGAGCACGCTGACCATTTCGCCACCGATGCTGTTCGAAACACATAAAAACTTATTCCATAATGAAAATACATCAATAAGCACAAACGTCCAGTATATTTTCATTATGGTCTCCAACAGGTACAATCTGATTAAAATCAGCTATAATACGCCACGCTACCCCAAATATCTGACAGAACCCTATTAGAGATCATATCCAAATATACTGATACATGTGATACCCCCGGTATGTGTTCTGTAACAAGAAGAGTTTGAAGATACCAAAGGGGCGATCAGAAACCGTATATCGAAGAAGAACAGACAACACAATGGTCAAAAGAAAAAGTACAAAAAGACAAAGAACGATCTACAAAACACACACATAAAAATAAGGATTAAGTAACATGAACCCCACTAAAATCGCGGGGGTGAACGCATGTGTTCCGGAAGGGTAAGCAGTTCCTGCTCAACTAATGGCCAGACCTATGACAAAATACACACAAATGAAATTGAATGAATTTGAATTTTTGGTGTTTTACGCCACTTTCAGCAATATTTCAGCTATATCATGGCGACCAGTGTTAGTGGTGGAAGAAGCCGGAGTACCTGGAGAGGACCACCGACCATGGGCAAGCAACTGGTAAACTTTATCACTTGCGACTGCGAGTCGAGTGCACCCTTTTTTGCAATTTACAAAACCGGGCGCGAACCCACGCTGCATTGGTGATAGGCTTGTATGAGCTGTTAGATCCAACGATGTAACTCATTGAGCCACCCGGGCCCTCAAATGAAATTGAAGTTTGCAACACACTGGAAAAGGAGAAAAGAAAGAAAGGAGCTGTCGGGGGAAGGGGTGACATGGTAAATGATTTATTGATTTTTCCAACAATTTTGATGTGTGGAAAGGGGATAATAACATCAAACTGTGGGGGATAATAAATTTATCACAAAGATAGAACAGATGACTACCAAACCAATATTATGGTTCACAGATCGAAATAGGAGATCAAATGAAAAGTTTAGATCTACACAAACTAGTTTAATGGATTTGATTTAGGAGATGTCCTTATATTGATTTTAGCATGTAACTGACAACCCTAATCACATAAGTTCATGGCTCAACCAAAAAGGCGAATTGACGAGCGTTTAACCCACAAATACTTGTGATGCCATACCAAGCGAATTGACGGCCGTTTAACCCACAAATACTTGTGATGCCATACCAAAAATTGTTCAAGTCGGCTACTACATGCCGAGTATTCTCGGGTGCACGGAACCGGAGTTGGCTATAAGAACGCGTACGCCGATGAAATAAATCAACAAACATGGCAGGTATATGTAAACGTTCTTTTCTTAGACATAATAATATTTCCAATGAAATAATTCCATACAATAACTGTGCATACAATATTAAAGTCTTCATAGTCACATTTTCATCGTGATAAAGTGAAAAGTAAATCGGCAACATTATTGTTTTGTCGACCTTTCACAACATTTTTTGAAATTTCGAAATTACATGACTTGTATTTTACTACAGTGAATGCCATTTTAAAAACAAATCCCCCCTTTCTCTTCCAAATGCCTCCTACAACTTCTGTTAAAAATTCATGCAAATTCCTCATAACGGTTTATAGGTATAGGGTATGTCCGTTTGGCAACTAAGAACCTCTGGCACATGGCACTCAGAACGCGAATAATTTGTTTGATTCGTGTCGAGTCGAGCACTATTTTATCGATCACGTTTTGTAGACCTCTAGAATCAAACCAAATAAAAGGCCGTTGGCCACTGGTCCCCCGATGCCAAGGTTATATGGTAAGATTAAATTTTGAAACTACTGTAAACTAGAGGTTCAGGTGAGCCTGTATCACTCACCTGACTTAAATAATTCTGAAAGGGGACCGACCACCCAAGGACCAATTTGAAGTAACAAAAAAGGGGGAGTAACTCTGGTTAGATTTGTCGAAAAATCATCATTATCGAACTTGACCTAGATATTCATGAGATTGATTGATTGATTGATTGATTTTTGGTGTTTAACGCCACTTTCAACAATATTTCAGCTATATCATGGCGACCAGTTTTAGTGGTGGAGGAAGCCGGAGTACCCGGAGAGAACCACCGACCATGGACAAGCAACTGGTAAACTTTATCACTTGCGGTTGCGAGTCGAGTGCACCCTTTTTGTAATTTACAAAGCCGGGCGCGAACCCACGCCGTATTGGTGATAGGCTTGTATGAGTTGTTAGATCCAGTGACCTAACTCATTGAGCCACCCGGGCATCTGATATTCATGAGATACACTTACATACCAAACCTAGTTTCAATCTGACTTTTTGTTCACAAGTTATAATTTGGAAACCAAAAAATTAGCAATTTTGAAGTATAAAAAGGGATATTACTCTGGTAAGATTTGTCGAAAAATGATCGCTATCGAACTTGACCTAGATATTCATGAGATACACTTACATACCAAACCTAGTTTCAATCTGAATATTTGTTCCCAAGTTATCATCTGGAAACCAAATATTTAGCAATTTTGAGGTATAAAAAGGGGCACAACTCTAGTAAAAATTGTCGAAAAATTGTCATTATCGAACTTGACCTAGAGGCTAGATATTCATAAGACACACTTACATGCCACACCTAGTTTCAATCTGACTTTTCATTCACAAGTTATCATCTGGAAACCAATTCGGGACACACGGACGGACGAACGACACCCATTTCTATAGTCCACTTCGACGAAGCGTCGGGGACAAAAACATTTTACCGGCTCAGCGAAAATCATTGTACAGAAGATAGTAGATCCGTTTGCCAAAGAACGGAAAAATGGTTTCAGATTAGAAAAAGGGCTAAAGTTGCAAGTAGCACATGCAATGCTGCAGTAGGTCTTGAAAAATCAAAAGAACAACAAATACATTATTCAATTCCACACTACTATGTCAAACAATTACTTTCAGAATTGTTTGTATACGAGTGTAGAGAACTTCTTTTTACATGTTGATCATTTCAATCTACGCCCGTTTTTCATGTATGGTTTGATCAAGAATTATGGGATACATGTTGGGATACAACTCGATTTTCAGACTCTGCTAAAGAAATGAAGAGTTCAGTAAAGGAATTCATCAATACCAATGTGACATTCATTGGTGAGTTCCCATCTTGTCTTGCTGTATTTGGGGAATCGAAGAGTACTTCTTCAACCGAGCGTTATACTGAACATACGGAAAATAACACCACTGTAGAGTATGCACCACTGTCGTTGTTATAAGACTGTCTAATTCATGTGAAGAAATGGCTTAAAAAAACACACAATCTGCTTCGGACTGTTGCTTCGGAGATCTTAGTGTTTATGCTGAATGATTTGGATCGAATTATAACATGGAGATCAGTAACGCACATCCTCATTCCTATGGTCTATGCACTGAAAGGACCAAGCATGCAAACAGACTTACGAAAAATGATGACATAAGTGATAGCCAAATGTGAGAGTAGCATCTTGCATGTCCTAGTAACTACCAGTGATGGACAGTGGCACGTGTGTGGCTTGCGTGACAATGAAGGGCGTACACTGACTGTACATTAGCCGCAGAAAGATCTTTGGAAAGACGTTAATTCTGGAAAAAAACCTGAAATTCTATCTAGATGAAACAAATGTTTAGCGGAAAGACGGAAGTAACTATTGAACATAAAAATGGCCGCCTTACCATTTGCAAGATCGCCATCAAAGCAACTCTGTACACACGCACGAGAATTATCTACATGTTCGTCATCTGGAAAATCTGAATGATCTCAATCAATAGGCTCATTGCGATGACCCCAGTTTTCTTTATTATGAACTCCAAGGAGAGTGAAATATAGGATGATTTAATGCGACAGGTCGACAAGGTCTTTACCGGAATACTAACTGAGAAAAAAGAAAATTAACAAAGAATATCAGATTCTTCTTTCGAGATTGGCGATTGGCTTTACACTGACCACTGTGACTGGTCGTTCACTAGTTCATGGATCATATGAAAGAAATATTTCTTTTGACGATGCTAGTAGCCATATGCAAAACGAAAGCTGTTTTGCTCCGTCAACAAAACATGTTATGAAGGGACATGATGTAGACCTATCATATGATTTTGATCATGCATTTTACAAAGCATATGATCGCATTTGTTTTATTCGCATTTACTTTTCATTTGATTAAATAGACAAATTACTGCTTCTACCGATTGGAATATGTGTTGAAGAACGATCTTATTGACTTGTTGATTTTGGCTATCTTCTGCTTGCCCACCACAAACCACCGACATTTCAATAATTTAATTAATTTCCGTCACCAAAATAAATGATCAGAAATTAAGGTTTGTTGCCTTTGATCACATGTAATTTACTTCTCCTTTAAATTACTCCTCGTTTTCTCCATAAAATGAAGAACAATAATAAACTATTAAAACATTGATCAAGAATTATAAATAGTCTTTAACTTTATAAAAATAATTGTTTAACTTTTAGTGCAATTATAGTATTTATAGTATTTAATCGACATATTATATGGTGTTGGAAAATGATATTCTGTCTGTTCCTAGTGGCCAAAGCCCTCGTTCCGAGTGTCATTCTTTCAAGTTGATCCGACGTACCCCAAGCCTATTAACCGTTGGCTATGAGGAATTTGCGTGAATTTTTAACAGAAGTTGTAGGAGGCATTTGGAAGAGAAAGGATGAATTAGTTTTTAAAATGGCATTCACTGTAGTAAAATGCAAGTAATTTAATTTCGAAATTCCCGAAAAAAGTTGTGAAAGGCCGACAAAACAATCGTGTAATTTACTATTGACTTTAATATCACGATGAAAATGTGACTGTGAAGACTTTATTGTATGCACAGCACAATTATTGTATGGAATTATTTCATTGGAAAATATTAGTATGTCTAAGAAAAGAACGTTTACATATACCTACCACGTTTGCTGATTTTTTAACGCCCGCCATATGCGTTCTTAATGCCAACTCCGGCTCGGTGCACCCGAATACCCGGCGTGTACTGTTGAAGCAAATGATCTTGGAACTGTTCCGACAATGCTGTGTTTCGGGCCCTTCATTTTATGTTACAGTAATCAAGGATGACAACTTGACTTCCACAAACTGTTTAAATGTTTGTTTCTTCTTTTGATGGTGTCAGTTAACGCCACTTTCAACAATATTTCAGTATGATCGTGGTGGTCAGTTTTATTGGTGGAGGAATCGAGATGACCCGGAGAAAAACCACTGACCTGTACACCTCGTCCTGATAGATATCCGAACTCACATCAGTGGTGATAGACAAGCAACACACTACATGTATGTACATTTTTTTGTATGTAATTAGTATGTGCGACAATACTCCAGAGGAGTCCGGCACATTACGGAAGAAGAAGAAGAAGAAGAAGAAGAATTAGTTTATATAACAGTTCAATAAAAATGAATTTTAAACAAATATTTAGTGGTTGTGTTTATTTTATTAACTACTTTCTGTTTCCTAAAATTGTCAGAGTTATTTTTAATGTTGCTTGTTTTTACTGCTTTCTGTTATGTTAAAATTGTCAGGGTAGTTAGATGTTGTTCCGTGTAAAATCATCTGTCACTCTTGTACACGTGGAGTTCTAAAAATAAATGTTTGTCAATCTTATGAATCAATAACACATTTAAACGAAACGGACGTGTAAAGGTGTCATTAAAATAACTCCAGAATTCGAAAAAAATAGACATAGCATGGAATGTATTGATAAATGATTAATAAAACGACGACAATATATAAATATATACTTAAATGAAAGATTATGAGGAAATAAATATGTTTAGTTTCGTTTCGTCATATTTTACAGATTCCAAAATGGCGCAGGTAGGTGGAAGTTTAATTTTCATGAGAAAAATACATTTTGCTGTCCTTTTTAGCATCAGAATGTAATTATAATGACATTGCAACCATTGTCACTATTAATTATACTGCAATCCATACTATACCGAATTGGTGTTTAACAAGCTTGATAAAAGACGATTTCACTCGTTCCTACGAGTCTATCCTGTATTAGGAAGAAGAAGAAGAAGAAGATTTTATCATTTTAAATTTCTATTTTACTTTTGACGAGTTTTGTTTACAAATCATGAAAATGAAAATTCTTCATTCGTTGATTGATTGATGTTTAACGTCCAGCGAGCAATTTTTCAGCTATATTCAGGACGAGAACATGTTTACAATAAATCAATATGTAGGTTGAAAACGGGGGACGGATATGCCAATGGTAAAAAAAAATCGTCACAGGACTCGAAACAAGGAAATGTTGTGGATAGGGACGGAGAATTTATCCAGTGCAACAGGTCTCCTATGGACCACTCCATCATGAGTATAATGAGCTGTTACAGTGGGTTCTTCAACGTGCTTTATTTACGTCTCATCCGAAGGACGGGTTGGTTGTGAATTTATACATCCCGCACAACCGACGGACACCCCTTCAAGCCGAAGAAGCTCTCTGTCCCATTTATATACCCCAGCGTTCCTGCGGGGTTGGATTACGGGACTAGGCTCTTAACGATAGAGTGGGTAATACTTGACGTACAAGGACTTGCTCCTGCTCACTAAGTTTGCCCCACTAAATTTTTCTGTAGTAAAAAAAACATTGTGGCAAATTTAGAAGATTTTTTTGTGGTTACATTTTGTATATATAACACCTTATTCCCTTAAGTTGAAGGCTTGATGCTGTAAAAAAAATTAGTGGGGCAAATTTAGTGGCCATCACTGGCAAGTCCCTGTGCTCGATGGAGATTTGATTGTGTTGGAGGGTCGTTTCTTATCACAGATTTAACTGTTGCCAATCCTGTTGTTATATCATGACATGATTGAGCTCCACAATGTCAATGCCTTGTAAAACTTGTGATGTGTGCAGTCTTCACAAAGTTGTCTGAGGAATGAGGATTCATTGGACTGACATTCTGTCCAGTGGAGTGGAAAAACTAGTTTCACTGGACAGAAGTAAAATTTATCAGACCGAATAATAAAAATAAATAATATTGTACATGTATATAAACATGTTTTTTTTAATGATGTTTGATAGCAATTGAGTACACAGTCGAATTAGACGGGGAGTCTTCATATGCAATACATTTTTTGTATACATGTATCAGTCTATATGTACAATTTTTTGTACATGTAACTGAATGTATGTGTAAATATCTGTATTTACTTATTTCTTTTACTGTATGCTGTATGTGTGTAAACAGAAGTGTATTTTTAATTTTTGTTTATTACTTTATTTGTAACACAGGGTTTTTGTTCTAAAAGACCTAATAATGTTACAGACATTTGTCCTAAAACTGGTATTTCCTGTCAGTCATTCCCTATTTACTTAACTAAATATTTGTCCTAAAAGTCTTTAAAGTTTAGGTCATTTTCAAAATCTTTAGGCCATTTGCCTAGAAAATGTCCCAAACTGAAACCCTGCATGAATATAGCAAAAACCAAAATCGACTGACGAGAGTAGCACCTTTTTACGGATCCAATACGGTCATGAATATACATTTTTACTGTCTATGCTCTGTAGTGAGGTTCAATCAAATGAGAATTTGTTCTGTTCCGGTAAGAGGGCTTTTTAAACTAGCAGACTTTTCAACAAGCTTATAATCAATTAATGTCTCCAGTTTAAAAGAGTTCCAACCGCAAGGTGGAAAAGGCTAAAACCTGTCGGACGGTCCCGAACTAATTAAACAATTTGACCTGGTCATTTTTAACCAAAGCTACTTTATAGTAACTTACCTCTTTGTGTCAAACTAATGTGCCTCTGTTTTGCAACTTAAATTACACAGTGACATATATATCCTTCATTTGATTCGCTTTGAATGTACAAAAAAATGTACATGGTTATTCGCCTATCCCAAAAGATGCAACATGGTCTTTTAAGTCATTGTTCATGCTGGAAGTGACACATGGGTGTATTTGGTCAGATGTATGCAGAATTCATGTCAACCGGTAGATATATGAATGCAGAAAGATTTGCAGACGATGCAAGACAACATTCAATCATATTCAACTCAAAAACAAACCACGGATAAACAGAAAGTTGTGATCGAAAATGTAGCAGCAAATTATTGAAGTGAAGTAAACGACTCCACATCCCATTATAAACAAAGATGGCAACCATTTAATGTTAAATCTCCATAGAAAAAGTCAAGGACATGCAGTATTCATTCATTCAAATTGTCAAGGAGGAGTATAAAACATGAATGATTTCCTGTCGATGCAGCCCAGTCATTCCAACCCCAACTGACTCTGTCTCCATATTAAAAAAAAATGTAAAAGGTATTAATATTAAGAGCAGGTGATGAAACGAGAGATATCTATTCATAGCAATATAAGAAATAATAAAGTCTAAATATCTGGGCCTGTCTTTCTGCAAAAATCACAATACATAACGTTGTTACAGGAATTATAAACAAGTCACGAAAACTTCTGACTTCCAGAAATCGTGAAATTTACGCTTTTCAGCTTTAGAACCTTTATCAGTATTTTTGATGGATACTTTCCGTGATGCTGCATCGGGCAAAGCCAGTTTCCTTATCAGTTGATTCAACCGATTTATTTTTGGCGAAGAATATTGTAAAAAGGTTTTGTTTTTTGACTTGCAAGCATTAAAAGTATGTGATTTAAAACTTTTATGTCTGAGTCAATTGTGCAGCTTAAAAGACAGGATAAGGCCACCCCAAATTAAATACCTGTTCTTCGGACCCGCTCGCACCTTAAAATTCAGATTGAAAATTTCGACAAAAAATGTTTCCTCACCATTTCTTCAACATTCCCTCTTCATGTTTCATGATTTTTAAACAATTTAAAATAAAAAAAAGTCGCCCGCTTATCTTGAATTCTCATTTAAAAACACAAAAATGAGGGGAAAAATGTTTAAAAATTTTAAAAAAAAGTGTCTCGCTTGTTCCAGATTTTAGCACCTCCAAAAATTCAATTTTCAGAAAAAAAAAATAATTAAAATAATTTCGCTTGCCCGCTCCATTTTTTTAATGAAAAAATCCGAAGAACAAGAAATCAATTTGGAGTGGCCTAATGAAAGTCGGAATTTAAAAATATGATCGATGAGGGAACGAAAATTTTCTTGATATATAAACTCGGCGTCTGGCGATCAATACATAATTTTTACTCGCATTTTACAAAAGTAACTCGCAAATGCGAGTATTTTGGTCGCATTGTAGAGCCCTGTTATGTGATACAGTTTGTCAACAATAAGACAGTGGTTTTCTGCGGGTACTCTTGTTTTCTCCACCAATATAAAAACTGACCGCCACCATTAATACATTGTAGCTGAAATATAATTGAAAGTGGCATTACACACCATAACTCATATTAAAGTCAAATTTTTGAAAAATATAAATTGAATCTTCCTATAATTATATAATTGATATTGTCCTGAAAGATATAATTTATTGATGCAAAATACTTTGCCTCAAGGAAATTTTTTTTTTCAATAAACTGCTGATAGTAATACACTTTAAATATCACAATTGTCATGAATTAATACAAATGTATGCCTGTATGTACTTTTTAGGCTTGAACGAACTTGACTCAAATTACCATTGTCACGATCATGGCGATTAAAAATAATTCAAAAATGTTATCAACTGGTAAAACATGCTTGAGAATAGGAGATATAAATTTTAATCCACCCCCCCTTTTTTTTTTACACAACCTCCAGGCTCCAATATCCCCATGTCTAGTAGGACAATTNCCCCCCCCCCCCCCCCTTTATTTTTTTGCATACATTTGTAGCCTTCATTTTCACCTTGTCTTGTAGGACAATGTACTTCTGTGGTGATGGTATCGATTGCTATAATTTTACAAATTGCCTTTGGGAAGTCTAACTGGGAATCAATATTGTGAATTTGTGTGTAAAAACGTTATCTGTTTTAGCTGGGATTTGGTTATCATTTTATGCTACCACGTGTATACAATGTATATGCAGAAAATCAGATTTAAAATGAAAAAGAGTTACATACATGTATATATGTAAATATAATTTTGGAAAGGTGGATGTTTTAAAGCAATCACTATGAAAGCTGACTCACATCATGATCACAATAGATTGGATTAAAATAGATGCAAAAATATTTTTTTAGTTAATCATGAAATTTCTTTAACAAATTAAAAATTATTTATCCTGTTACAAATCACAGAAATTTACCCTTTTTCTCCCCCTAATCTGCAGTGGGGGAGTATTTACATTGTGATGAAATAAAATTAGATTTCTACAAGTAGCAATGATTATTATTAATTAGTAAAGTTGATTAACCTGGATATTTGGATTCCCTGCTGAGAGTCAATATCAACTTGTTGATTCAATATTTATATAACAATTTAGTTCTGTTGTGTAAAACCAAATGGAAAGTGACCATCTTCATGTAAATAGTTAGTTAAGATTATGACTAGCGGAAGCTAGATTTCATTATATTAATTTTGACCCTCATTAACATATCAGCTTACTTGGTCAGGATTATAGCGATTGGTGGGGCAGTAGTGGTCATGATTCTATGGACCATAATGGTGGTTAGATTTACATTACAACTACCTGTGCAATCAGTGCCAATCACAACTAAAGTTGTAAGTGCAGGCCCGTTAATGGCAGGTGAGGATCCGGTGGGGGGGTGTAATTGTTGCACCCGGTGCGCCCCCACCCCCCTAAAATTGGAAACATTTTCACATGAAATACCCCAAAAATTTGCGTTCCTAGTCAGGGATCGCGCTGTCGGTCGCCAATGTCGCAATTTGCGATTTTTTTTCTTGACTGGCGACTGAAATCGGCTTCTGGCGATTTTTTTGGCGCCTAGATTTCCTTGTGTAAAATTATCTATAATCACTGTGTACCATAACAAAAATCAATAATCCATAAAATAAACTACAATGACAATTTTATTACATGTCACAAGCCAATCAACGGATTATAGAATTTTTGTTTTGATTACGTAATCTTTTATCTCACCTGGCTTGATTTACCTGGACAAAGAATTTAATCAACGATAATGTTTTTTTTTTAAGTTATGACATGTACTCAAAATGCCACAGTACATGTATGTATCATATTTAATATGATATTTAAAGTGGACATAATAATTTTGTAATCGTCATTCATTGCAGGATTTGTCACAATGTCCGCCATATATTACAAACTATTTTTTGGTCACGTTTCATTTATGAAATTGTCGATATCATGTTTATTGAAATCTATCGTATCCATTAAGTATTTTGAAAGTGATTTTCTCAAAAAGTTATAAACTTTAAAATGGTGCGATCAGCAGGAGTTCACAATCCAGATTGTTATCGATCTGTTTCCGGGTAACAATTGCATTCTATTTATAGCACTATTTACAAACAGACAAGTGTCTGCAATAAAAAAAAAATAACTACTGTATTTTTATTCCAATTGTTGCAATTTGATTATGAGGTCTGAGAAATAATAATTTATTTTACAACTTGCTTCAGTTTATGACGTTTGTTCTATATATTCATTACCTACAAGGAATCTACATTTTTTGTACATAGAAATTGGACAAATTTGAAATTGGCAGAGAACATAATTTTTTTTCTACTGAAGACTACACAAATATGAGTTAATACAATTGTTGTGGTATTAGACTAAAGCACAGTAACATTTCAAAAAGGGTGGGGGTGGGTTTATTACAATTTGTGTGGTATTAGACAAAACCATAGTAATATTTCAAAAAAGTGTGGGGGGGGGGTTACAATTTGGGTTGTATTAGATCAAAATCGTGGCAATGTTATGTTTTTATCAGTTGGTTGCTAATTTGCAGAGTATGTTCCCATCCTAGGAAGTTTTTCATAGCTTTTCAATCTCCATCCACAGTTTCGGTTCGAAAAAATTGGCTCCTTGTAAAAATTTTAGCTGGCTCCTGGCTCCTGACTTTCAAAACTGGCACCTGAAAATGGCACCTGGCGATTTTTCTGGCTTCTACTTTTTGGGAGCCAGAGCAGCCCCTGCTAGTGCGCCCCTCCCCACTTGAAATCCTGGATCTGCGCCTGCATGGCAAGTCTTACTTGATACAACATTATGTGATAAAGTTTGTTAATGACTAGCAACAAGTCAGTGGTTTTCTCTAGTACATTTTGTACTCTGGTTTCCTCCACTAATAAAACTGACTGCGACGATATAAACTGTAATATTGTTGTAATAGATATGATAACGTGACCCTCAGTCCACATGTGCTCCTGTGGAATGAGGGTTACATTATCGTATCTATTGTTGCAAGGGTCGTTGAACATCATAAACCTAAAACGGTTGACTTTTCTTGTATTACTTCCATAAATTTTACAATAAGAATTGTATCAGTACTTTTTTCATTGATGATACAATTGCAAGTTCACTGGCTCTACACTATGACATGTACATTGTATATCCATATTGGAGAGACAGTACTGAATACACAGGTGAATAAGTGGAGGACATACTTAATGTTATCCACCATGTTGCAAGAAGGAGAAATTAAAGTCCTGCTGGGCTGTACTTAATGTATGTTCATGTACATTGTACATGTACAAATGTATCTAACAACATTGTCTGGTATGTGGTTTAATTTATGGAAAATATTTCTGCCAGCATACAGCATATGATGCAGAATTTTTTTTTTTTAATTAACAATGTTCCATTATACAGTGGAACCTGTCTAAACTGACACAAGGTCCTCCAACTAGGGAAATGTGTCAGATTGTGCAGGATGTCGGAATGCTCAGATTTATTTTTGTAAACAGAAATACTTTGGGACCATAAATTTCTGTCAGATGTTACAGGATGTCGGAAATCTCGGGTTTCGGATTGCACAAGTTCCATTGTATTATTAAATGCAGCCAAGGATATACAATGTAAACAGGCGGTACATGAAAGAAATGGAAAAAAAATAAAACATCACAAATCATTGACCAGCCTACAAAATCTTCATTTTGGATATTGATTGAAGAATCAGTAGAAGGATTTATGAAAAGATAAGAGACCTACCGAATGAGAATAAAAGCTTTTTATTATCGGACCTGTCCCAATAATATACTGTATATGTCATTAATTGGATGTTAACATGCCTTATATGGTAGAATGGATTGCCAGATATTCCTGATAACAAACACATGAAAAAAGAGATCAAAGAACTTCTACTGTCAGTGAATTGTTAGATATAGGCCAGGGAAATTAAATACTTGTGTTGGCTAACATTCTTGAAAAAAATATGGTATGTGCATGTACATCTAGGTAGCTAGGCAAACCATTTAATTTTTTTCTTTTACCTAAGAGGTTATACAAGAGAAGGATCTACATTTTGTAACTTTTATCTTGAGCACTTGTTCGGAAAAAAATACGGTTCATTTGTATGTGCATGTACAAAATGTAGGTACCTAATTAGGCACACCATTTATTTGTTTTAACTGGGTGGTAGCTATAGACGTAGTACAAGAGAAGGATCTAACTTTTAAGAGCACTTGTTCAAAAATAGCAATGTAAACTTGTGGTAGGCAGTAAAAATTAGGTTCTGTAGATCTCTCTAGGTTTGCAGAAAGGCAGGGTGTTTTTTTTCTCCTTATCCTTCTTCATCTCTGTTTTTAGTAGGGCTTGTGTTGCTCAATCTTTAGTTTTCTATGTAGAGTATTGTACATAATGTAGATCACTGTTTGTTTTTTTTTTTACTTTTGGTCATTGTATTGTGTATACAGGTCCTTTTATTTACAGCTTCTCAGTCTGATTAATTACCCCTTTGGTACATGTACATTTTATCTTCAAACTTTTTCTTTTAGATTAGATAGAAGTTGATTTATGGGAGACATTAATTAGTAAATGATCTTTTATTGGTTATTTAAATAAGATCTTGAAGCAGAGAGAGAAATTATTTCAACAAGTTCTAAAATCAATACACATCAAGTACAATACAACAATCAATTATTGAGAATGATATGTTTTTTTCCTGTTTATCGCCATAATGCAATTTTACTTAGATACCACTTTAATGTTTTCGTTGTTGATAATTTTTTATCGTTCTGACACCAAATGCAAGAAATTTTTACAGTAAAAATATCAATAATGAAATGGATTCATAGGAATCGTAATATTTTGATTGACAAATGTCAATTTCCTGGGATGCTGTTAGAAACGTGATATTGACATTTTCACGAGGGATAGAGAGTTGTAATAGATTCACCGTGATTAAGGTAGGGTGTATCACAGTAGTTGTCGAATAATGATAATAATCATTCGATATGATACATGTTGTATAATGTAGAATTTTCGTATTTGGTCAAAATAGTTAATTGACTTGATAATGCATTTATATTTAAAATCAATATAATGCATAATTTAAAGCTGTACAAGTGCATTATATGTCTCTACCTGTACCATAGCTTTAACCTATTCTTCAAAATGAGTTTTCCTTGTCCAATATAAAGCTGTACATGTGGCAAGAATAAAACTAGCCATTGTGCGGGATTTGAACTCACAACTTTAGGGGTGACAGGCACTGATTGCAAAGGTAGTTGTAAATCCAACTACCATACGATCACGGCCACGATGCCCCCTGTGACAAAGCACACACACTGTTCTGTCATGATCAGCATATACATTGTAACAGTCAGCTATTTTTCGTTGTATTTTTCAGAAAATGAAAGCGGTTAAATGTCCTACAGACGACTTGTCCATTACAAATTTTGCCATTGTTTGTGACAAAGATTTTGATGATAAGAGAGTCAAGTAAGTACAATGTAATTAAGATGGTAAATAGTAGAGTAAGGTTATGCTGTTCAACAATGTTTCAGTTTATATATAGTGGCAGTAAGTTTTATTGGTGGAGGAAACCGGAATACCATTAATAAACCACCGACCAGTCTCAAGTCACTGACAATCTTTATCCTACAATGTTGCATCGAGTACACCTCACCTGAACGGGGTTTGAACTCACAACGTTTGTGGTGATAGGCACTGATTGCATAGGTAGTTATACTGCAATTACAATACGATCACGACCACGACGGCCTCTTGGTAAATGGTACATGTATATACAAATATGTACTAGTACGTGTACAGTAAAACCTTCCCTTGTGGTCGCCCCTAAGCAGTCACCTGTATTAAAAGGTCATCTTTTTCTTGTCCTTTCATAGAAAAATTTATATGAATTGAACCTCTTTTAAGAGGTCACCTGTCTTAAAAGACCACCTTTTCTATGTCCTAAAGGTGACCTCTTAATACAGGTTTAACTCTATACAGTTTACACTCATTATCTCAAGGTTCACAGGATTGTCAAAAAAATTTTGAGTTGTCCGAAATTCAATTAAAGGGAAGAGTAAGCTTAAAAGATTAAGTAAGATAGACAACTCTGTCTTGCAAGTTTGACAAATGTAGGTGGTAATACTGTTGTCCATCATGTGACATTGTCCGAAGTCTCTACCATCATTTTGTGTGTAACTGAAATATTGTTTAAAGTGGTGTTAAACACCATAATACCCCATCCCCCTGTATTGTGTATGCGTACAGTCATGTATTTTGATACTTGCGTAAATATTGATTTTTGTTTTGTTTAGAAAAATTAATTCAAAATTTTATTTAATGAGGTGTATTATATTAATTTTACCAAGTTTAGATTCAATAATTGGTAGGAAATCTTAAGAAAGAGAAACTTGGAATTGATTAAAATATTGTGTATTCAACATCAACAATAGGTCATACATGTAATTAAGGCAATACACAATCATATATTTGAATATTACAAAACTGTCAACAAAACAAACCTTCATGGAAATCTATTAATACCGAATAATTGTGATTATAAGCACTAATTACACAATAGCTAATTAATATTATTCTGTTGATCGGTAACCTGACAGAATGTCGAAATGCTTCTCTCCACAGTGCAACATTTTTTTTTTTAAATGAATATATATATTTTTTTATATTAGTGATACCTGCCATTATCGCTGATCATATATTGTTTTGGAGTTCTCGCTATCACTTCAATGGTTCAATTAATAGATCCATGTGTACGATTTTCATACTATGTAAACAATCACAGCAATATTGTTGACGCCATGACTTGTTTGTTAATTAATTCAGTTTATAACTTCGACCTAGCGAACATAGTTTGAATGGATTTGTATATTAGAGACTGAAAAGTTACTTCAAGAAACCCGAAAATTAGACACATAGAAATTGGAGAAAAGAGGAATAAATTAAGTTTAAAAACACAGATAGTAAAACAGAAATTCATAAAAATTTCAGGTAAACAGATTTTTGCATGAGAGATTCAACTGTATATATTGACATTATTTTTTGTTCCCTTTAAACTGACCATCACGATATAACTGAAATATTGTTGAAAGTGTCATTTAACAATATCAAACAAACAAGAAAACAAACTAATTGTAGTCTCTGGTTCAACTTGTATCTAAGTGTATACCCGGTAAATAAAAAATGGCCCATGTCTGAATTCTCAGAGGTGAAATGCATAAATTACAACAGTCGACATACATTAATGTGTTTCAGTGTGTTTTCTCACGTTTATTTTTTTCCCTTGTAGGCATGTTGAAGTTTACACAGCACCACACCAAAAATATTTGTTTTCTATCAAGAGTTTCCCTCGGATGGCCCCAGGAACAATTGGATTCAATCTGATGCAAGTAAGTGGGAATTCTGTTATTCTGTATTTTCTTCCAAATGTTCTGTTTTCATTCTTATCTTATTTACAATTTTCGTCTTGTCACATTTTATACAAACAAAAGGGCCCGGGTGGCTCAATGAGTTAAGTAGTTGGATACCTAACAAATCATACAAGCTTATCACCAATACTGCATGGGTTCGCACCTGGCTTTGTATATTACAAAAACGAGTGCACTCGAGTGATAAAATTTACCACTTTCTTGCCCATTGTCAATGGTTCTCTCCAGGTACTCCGGCTTCTTCCACCATTAAAACTGGTCGTCATGATATACATGTAGCTGAAATATTGTTGAAAGTGGCATTAAACACAATAAATCAAATGAATGAATCATATACAAACAAAAAATATATATATGTTATTCTGATAAGGGTTAGAGGTAGTTGTGGGGGGATGGGGAGGTTATATTTTATTAATATAACCCAAACCATTGACTTATAGCTTTATAAAAAAGACAAAACAATTTTTTGCAGTTTCAAAGCATATATTCCTTGATTAATTTTTATTGACTTTTGAAGTTTTCTAAGTTTAGGCCATGCAAAGTTAATTACTTGGTTCTCAGGCCCTTTTTTGTCAAAAGTGATGAGGGAGGCATTTTTTCTTCTTTTTTTTGTGAAAAATATGGCAATGTATAAATCTTTTCATTACTTTATTGAAAATTTCAATTTTATTTCTTCCGATGGTGGCAGAAACATCACAAATGGTTAATTTTTATGGAAACGTCCAATCCGCTGGTCCCAACGTACCATTTTTTATTTCCGTAAACAATTCCAATAAGGTACAAGCTTCGGAGAAGCCCCCTATTATGTTTCCTGGTAAAACTGGCAAACATTTGTGCCGAATTTGCACAGAAACGATTGACATTTTGTTTAAATGTCAAACGGAAACACGTTTTTTATTTATACATTGTCATAACGATGCTTTAAATCTCATTTAAGCATGATGCGTTTTAAAGCATTTCACCGACCACACGATATAAGAGAAAAACGGATGCGGTTGTTTTTTCCGTACGGACAGCGCTACCGCATTTAATTTTTTTTTTTAAATATTTTTGCAAAAAAAATCGGCAATGCGGCCTGAGAACCAAGAAATTAACTTTGTATGGCCTTAATTCAAATTATTTATTGCCTTTAACCATAAGACATGTTTGTGACATATTAAAAAACAAAACAAATAACAAATAAACGTTTTACATTACAATGACAATATCTGAATTAAAAGTAACATGTCATATTAGGAGACTTCTGCCCGTTTTATAAAAAAGCCAATAATGCTAACATGCTCTATTATTTTAGGATTGAGTAAATAAGAAACTTTATTGTTTTCTGATAACAAGGAAAGATCCTTTATTTTCGAAAGCAAATTTTCTCTAAGTTGTTTTTTTTTTTTGTAATGAATTTCTTTTATTGGCAAAAACATCATATTTTACAATTAAATAATCATCTCATGTTTACATCAAATTATGTAAATACAAATGTACATATATATACAGAAAGAGGATAGATTCTTGTACTGATAGTTTACTCTAAATATTCATTCTTATGCTTATGGAGTGACAAGAAAAACAAACAATACAAAAAACAAAATATGTATCATTAAATTATAGCCCTGGCAGTATGGGAAGGGAACAATTGAAGTAGTTGAACAAATGTATAATGTTGTTATAAAATTGGTGCCCAGGAACTCCAACAGAAGTTTGCCTTTTCATACGATTTATTTTTATAATATATGTTTTTTTAAATAACAAGGTTTTCTTTTAAATAGTTTTGTAATGCTTTTACATGAACCTGCTGAGTATTTAATTTTGTTCTGTATATATAAAACTTAGTAAGCAGAATTATTAAATTTCTTAAAAGTTTTTTTTTTATTTGTCTGTTATTCCAAATAAAATTATAGTCAAATTTAATGGCAGTTCTATTTCAGTTTTTTCAAAAATCCAGTTATTTAAGTCTTCCCAAAGTTTAGATGTTTTATTACATGACCAAAATATATGTTCAATTGTTTCTACTTCTAAACAGAAACTACATTTATCATTTGGTTT
>MJUT01048787.1:210118-245205 GCA_002080005.1 Gigantidas platifrons
TGAGCGATTACAGGCTCCTGGGAGCCTCTGGTCTTTTTTTTAGATCCAGTTAAGAATTGAAGGTAGCATAAATTGTCAAAAAAACTTTTTTGTGTATTATCAGTTTTCGTTTGTAAAAAAAAGTTTTTTTTTTAAATTTCATTTACTTTTTTTTCGTACCTGAACTTAGATGGAAACATAAAGAGTAAATTGAATATATACATTTCTCCAGGAAACATGCAGTTGGCTGTTTTGCATATTTCAACAATATTTAATTATAGAGTTTGACTCTGTTTTATTGTTGTACTGTAGGAAACTGCTCAGCTTAATATCCTTTATTGATTGAATGTACATGTATTTTAAAGAAGAAAATATATTAATTTATTATACCCCCCGCAAACAAAGGAATCACCCTGTCCATCCGTCCATGTACCTTGTAAGTGCAACTCCTCCTAAATGGCTTATTGGATTTTTATGAAACTTTACACACTTGTAGTACACTACCTGCAGATTAGTCCGAGATTCCTCTGCCGTTCGACGACTATTTACATCTTGCTGCTGTCGAACGTCAGAGCGCTCTCCATAATGAAAACAGCGGATTTTCCTGTCCATCTCAGCCGTGGCACATTTCCACGTTTTGTGGCTATCAGATTTTATTTTCTNTGTAAGCGCAACACCTACTAAACTGCAAGCGGGGGTTAAGTTCTCAGCAAAACAGGTGTTCTTTTAAATGGACATAACAACTAATTTAAGAAAGTACCACTTCCAGTAAGATGATAAAACTAATTTTAAGGGTTAGCAGAGGTGTTTACTGCAACGGATTTTCCGTATTTACCACGGATTTGAGATGCAAAATACGGACTACGGATTTGTTCGCTAAAATACGGTTTCTGTGGCATTTCAAAATTATAATTTCCCACGAAGCGCTTGAATACTTGTATATATGAGTCAACGCATAAAACGTTAAAGCGATCAAGACTTGGAATGCATTCGGAATACTTCTAATTTATCGTCTGTTTAGCGTTTGAGAAATGTGCTCGCTTGAAAATCCGAAATGAAAAGATGTCAGCAGCCAAAGCTGCAAAGCGGGTTCTGGATTTGGGGGTGGAAGATCACGATGTCAATTGTACGCTGCCAAAGAAAAGAAAACAAACACTGCAGAAGTATAAAGTCTCATATCACGATATGTGGCCTTGTTTGACGGCATCCAAGCGTGCAAGTCTGATTTTTCGTGCAGTCATGCCGGAAAAATGATTGTAAAACTAAAAAACACGTCGAGTCTAAAGTGCATAAACACCATGAAACAAACGAACATGTCTTACTCTATGAAATCATTTGTGGGGCTTTCAAAATCATGTTTCCAGATTCAAAGATTGCTCAAGGTTTGTAGTCATTTTTATACTTCTATAGTAGGCAAGAGATGGTGTATGGTTTCATATCTTATAAATGAACCTGACCCACACCTCTCGTTTTCTTTCTTTATTCCCTTCTTTTTGGTCCNCCAGGGATGTTCTGGTGTAATCATTGGTGTCTGTGTCAAGCTTTTGTGAGTGAAATTAAAAACTTTGTAAACAATAGTTAATATGATCGAACTGATGTACATGTAGCTAATAGAATTGAATTAATTATATTATTCTAATATCTAGTGCAGCTGAACTTCTACTTAGCTGAATAACACATTATGCTAATAGGACATAACTGAGTTTAACAAATTTCCCTTTCATTTATTTCAGAAACAAAGGTAATAAATCCTATAAAATTTCTATAGTATCTTCAAAACATGACTCAGATACTGTCAGAATGTAGGAAATGTCATCTAATTTAAAGAAAAATATTTCAGACCCCCTAGAAAGTTCGCGTCATTTTGCGATGCTCAACGGTGATACTACTGACAGATGTCCAAAACTACTGATAAAACTGGCCAATACTACTGATAGCCTTCATTTTGGGTAAACACCCCTGGGTTAGGATTATGGTGTTTAACGTCACTTTCAACAATATTTCAGTTAAATCGTGGCGGTCAGTTTTATTGGTACAGGAAATCGAGGACCCGCAGAAAACCACTGACCTGTCGCAAGTCACTGACAAACTTTATCACATAATGTTGTATCGAGTACACTTCGTCCTGAACGGGGTTTGAACTCACAACTTTAGTGAGATGGTAAGACTAATTTAAGAAAGTAAAAAATAACAGTTATATGGCAAGATTTATTTCAGTACAAGTGTTGTATTATTTAATTTCAGGTTGTGGATTGGTATAAAAAAATTACTTGTTCTGATAGAAATGGCAAGACAGGTTAGTTCCAAGAAAATATTACTCCTTCTTGATGTTTTTCAAAAATTGGTTTTACTGCATCAATGGTGCAATGGTTAGCATGCTCACCTGTAGTGCAGTAGATTGTGTATTCGAGTCCCGGTCGGTCAAACCAAAGACTATGAAATTGGTATTTGTCTCTTCTCCACTAAGCATGTAACAATAAGAAGTAAGAGTAAAGATTGGTTTGGGAGGGGAGCGAGGGAAATATCTGAGGGTTAATAACAGATCAAATTAAAGTACAACCAAGCTAAATACAGGCAACACTGACTTTGTTATTTAACATCAAATTATCAGTATTTCAGTTAAATAAGTATCACCTTAAAAAAGGGGTTATGGTGTTTAATGCCACCTTTCAACAATATTTTAGTTATATCATGGTGGTCACCTTAAACAACTAATTAACTCTGATGTTTTGATTAGTATATACAGAATTTTTGTCGTGTTTGAAGTGTGATTTTGAATGGTCCGGTTTGAAATTTGATAATTTAAGATTTTATTTAATGGTTTTTACAGTAAATCTCACAAAATCATATAAAGAATTAAGTTAGGATTTTAATTACAAATGTATGTTAAAGAGTCCTATTTTTTTATGGAGTAATTTATGCTCAATTGAGAAAAGAAATTATATTAAAGACATCAAAATTGAAAATGCAGACATTCAAAAAAAAAAGAAGAAGAAATTTTAGCATTTTAATAAATTTTAGAACATTAGTACAAATTTCGTGTGATATTTTTAGAATGTTATTACAAAATGTATTATTTTTTTAAATTATAATCTGGATCACCATTGTGTTTTACAGAATGATGAATCACACAGAATACCAAAGTTTTTATGTTTATTAGAAGAAGAAGCAGGGTTAGAGATGTAGACATTTGTAAACATTCCTATGTGTTATATATTTATGATATTATTTGACTTTTTTTTTTTTTAGGAATTTTACATTTTTGTTAGCAAATTTTTTATTTCACATACGAAACATGGTCAATACAAATTTTAGATTTCTTTGAAATGCCAAGGGTGTTAAAATTACATGTAGTTCATTATTTAGCCAATTTCTGGTGTAGTGGCCTATCTGTTGTGAATATTTTCTGGAAGAGAATCAAATTAAGCTACCAGTTTCAGAATGGCATAAATTAGTTATATCAGTTAACAAAAGGGAGATAACTCTAAAACGGTTTCAGAATGATATAAAATAGTAATATCAATTAACAAAAGGGAGATAACTCTAAAACGGTTTCAGAATGATATAAAATAGTAATATCAGTTAACAAAAGGGAAATAACTCTAAAAAGGTTTCAGAATGATATAAAATAGTAATATCAGTTAACAAAAAGGAGATAACTCTGGATTTAAAAAAAAATCACCTGTTGGTACCATCCTCTCCCAAAGGTTTCATGCATACTCACTACTTTAATTTCCAGAAATGAGAGACTAGTTGAAGTCAATAACAGCATATTAGTCATCATTATGCTGTCCTCACGATGAGCACTGTCCTCTGGCCCAAGACCAGTAAAACTTTGTTCGGACCAGTAAATTTTTCAGTTTTTAGAAATATATAAAGATAAATTAAAGAATTTGAATTGGACCAGTAAAATCAAATTTTCATTCAGAGGACTGATTATCAATTATTAGTAAAATGTCTTGGATTTAATGATAAATATTAATATTCATGAAATATTGTATTAAAATTATATGTATACTGTTTTCATTTTTTTTTTATCACAAAATGATCGACACTTGAGGCCACTCTTAAAAATATGTTCGTTTCCTGCACCGTACCCTCCATTTCTCCAATGGCTCCAATGGGTCGGTAGGAATGGGAATTTTTTCCCCAAAAAATATCCAACACACCAGTCAACATCACATTTACAGTAGCGAAGCTTCAATGCTGTGTTCATATGACACAAATCTGGTTCCTGTTCAGGTTGAGCAACTGATTTTGATCATATAAAACAATGTAAACCAGTTCCGAACGTAAATTCTGGAACAGTATCAGAAACTTCCGGTCATGATTTCCAGTAACCAAAATTTTTAAAAAAGACATCCCCATTTCTAGTCGCAACATTTTCTAACGGTTGGTCGGATGAGGGAAACAAACAAATTTTTTATTTTGGCCTAATATATAAGTATGTACAGTTATCAAACCTGAATGATAACTGATCTGCCTATTGACGAGACAATTTTTATTTTACTAGTAGGCTTTTTGTATCGATAGCTGAAATGATTGTCGAAGATTCTAATTTATTTATAATATTTATGTGCAATAAAGATTAAAGTGTCTAGTTGCCTTTTTAATTAATACCCACAAGGACAAAAGAATCAAAATATATACAAGTCAAACCTGCCCATGCAGTCACCTGTATTAAGAGGTCACCTTTTTCTAGTCCTGTCAATGAAAATTTGATATGAATTGAACCTCTTTTAAGAGGTCACCTGTATTATAAGGACACTTTTTCTATGTCCCAAAGGTGACCTCTTAATACAGGTTTGGCTATATATATTTATACTATCGTTGATCTGTTTTGCGAGAAAGCATTTCTCTCAGAGCAAAATATAACATCGAAAGCGAATATCTCTGTGAAAACAATAGTTTATCTCGAAATACAGTGTTGTTCAAGCTTAAATGTGATAAAACTTTGTTCTACAAAAACGTCAAATGAATAGTTGAAGGTTAAACGTGTGTTTTACTACTTTGAACTCGTCACATGCTTCTTTGAACAGGTAGCACCCGGTCCAATTCTGACGATTTGAAGAGAGAGAAAGCCAATTACGGATTATAATCAGCCTTAAATAGTAGCTACATTATTAGGAATCAATATTACAAAACTTTATTTGTCAGCAAAACGTAGAATATAATGAAAATAAGAAAGAATTTGACCTTACCTGACTTCACGAGGTACCTATATCCGGTGGTGATGCTACACAGTGAGAAAGATAAAGCAGGTATTGAAATGAATCTTAAATAAGCAAAATGGTACTTCTGACATATATATATCAATATTTTTTTTTTTATTTCATCTACATGTTCCGTCATTACTTACGCCTCTCTAAAACATGAACACTGGTCGTGCTTTTTATGCATTTATAACTAATCTTAAAATATGATTATAATTAGTGACACTATGATGAAACATGTGTAGTTATTGCATCTTGTTATATTTGACATGGACTGAAATACCTAGAATGATGTGCTAATCGATGAGCTAAACATACATATCTCGTACAAAACACAAACATAAACAAACATAGCTACATGAGTGCCCTTCAGTCTTAGTATACGTCACATACTTGGGCACTCACTGTAGACATATATGGCAATATATGTACGTAATTATAAAATATGTAAAATAATGTAATTACAGAGAGAGCAAAACATAGGTAAGGGACACATCACTCAAGGTTTCCAAGTTTTTCATGAATCGAAAACTAAAGATCAAATCGTCCACACTCCAAAATAAAGTTATGGACAGTTCCGAAAATTCGTTTGTTATCTTCAAAGCTCAATAATTCGTCGCCAAAGAGAAGGGTATCAATGGGAATATTCCCACCAAGATGTTCAATGGTCCTGACGCGAGTATCATTATATAGATGACATTCTAACAGTAAGTGGGATGTGCTCTCGATATAACCGCATTGACAGAGGTTTGAATCGGTGATATTTCGGCGATATAAGTGTTCGTTTAAATTACTGCAAGATAAACGAAGTCTGGCATGAAGAACCTGTCCCCTTCTACTACNTTTGTTATCTTCAAAGCTCAATAATTCGTCGCCAAAGAGAAGGGTATCAATGGGAATATTCCCACCAAGATGTTCAATGGTCCTGACGCGAGTATCATTATATAGATGACATAGATGGCGATATAAGTGTTCGTTTAAATTACTGCAAGATAAACGAAGTCGGGCATGAAGAACCTGTCCCCTTCTACTACCAGTGTTAAAATATGATGGAATTTTAACCGCGTTACGATTTAAAAATCGCTTTAATGTGTATTTTGATGAATTTCGCCTGAAGTCGATTGGAAGATTGTTCCATTCACAAACAGCCGACGGCAGAAATGAATTTCTATAAAACGAAGTTCTTGAATAGACAGTTTGTGTGTTGCTGGCTCTTCTGGTGTTATAGTTATGTAAATCGTGGAGTTGTGGTGGGACTAGATTACATAATTCTGGTGCACAACCATGGAACATTTCATGAAATTTAATAACTTTATGCTTAATTCTTTGACATGACATGGTTTCCCAGCCTGTTTCTACATAAAGCTTTTCTTTTGAACACAGTTTAGTTGCTCCTGTAACAATACGGGCGGCTTCAATATTGATTGTTTCTAATCTTTCCCTAAGATATATTGGAATGTTATCCCAAACGATATCGGCATACTCAAGAATTGGCCTTACGAAATTAAAATATATGATTTGTAATTATTCTCGAGAGAGTTTGAACTTGAGTTTACGCATGAGATTTAAATGTGGCGTAGCTTTGTCAATAATATAATCAATATGACTGTTCCAACAGCCATCATCTTGAAAAATTACACCAAGGTGTTTATGTTGTTCGACTTCGCGAATGATGACCTCGTTCATATAGATTGGAGGATGGTGGGATTTAATAATTTTCTTTGATATGACCATTGTTTCAGTCTTTCTCTGGTTAAAATTAACAAGCCATTGGTCAGACCATTGTTGATTTTTTTCCACGTCGGAATTTAAAATTTATGCAGCTCTATAAGCCTCATCGACAATCATATAAATAGTAGTATCGTCAGCAAAAAGTCTAATGTTACTACGTATATCGAGCACTATATCATTTATAAAAATTAAAAATAATAAGGGCCTAATATGGAACCCTGAGGAACACCTGCCCCGATATTAGCGGCATCGGATGAAATACCATTTATTACGACTTTTTGTTTACGAACCGACAAATAACTTCTAAACCATCCCAGCAGATTCCCCCTAACACCATATGATATAAGTTTATACAGAAGTCCCTCATGCCAGACACGATCGAATGCCTTACTGATATCGCAAAATATCACTCCGACCTCTCTTCCTGAATCAAGAGCTCTCCCAAGTCATCTGTTATGCTAAGAAGCTGGTTAATAGTACTATCCCCTGGCCTGAAACCAGATTGCAAGCTTGTAATGACATTGCGTCTATTAAAATAATTATAAAGATGCTTGAAGATACACTTTTCCATTGTTTTCCCTATTATTGATAGGAGAGATATTGGTCTATAGTTAGACACTATCTTTCGTTCCCCATTTTTAAAAACAGGAATCACGTTAGCAATATTCCAGCTGCTTGGGAAGACACCGAGTCTTAGAGATTTATTGAATAGCAGAGTCAGGGGATAACTGAGTTCACGGGCAGCGTATTTCAAAAGTAGGACTAATACCATTTGGCCCAGTAGCTTTAGAAACATCTAACAACAGTAGGCCGTCATACAGTTCTTCTTGCGACAAGATAATTTGTTCGATCATTGGACGGTTAATAGCAGGGGCTGATGCGGGGATATCGGAATAGGAGTCGTCAATTAATGATTGTTGACAAAAATAGTCGTTAAAAGCATTAGCCTTTTCAATATCTTTAGTGATATAAGAGTCATTCAGTAATAATGGGGGATAATTTGAAGAATTTCATGGCAGCCCACTGAGGTTGTGCAGTGTCTTCCACCACTTTTTGATTGGGATATCGCTTGAATCTAAGCTATCGCGTTGTTTTTCGAAATATTCGTTTTTTACCATTTTAATTTTAATGACACAGTCGTCCCATGCCTCTTGTGTATCTTTATTTTTTGCTCGAATTTTTTTTCGGACAGCGCCGTACATCCAAGGAGGATCGATATCCTCAGAACGAACAACGATAAATTTGTTTGGAATATTATTCCCGGCCGCTCTGAGTATTTCGTCAGATAAGATTGAAACTCCATCGTTTAGATGTGATTCTTGGATAAGTCTATCCCATTCTACATTACCCAAATCTTCGCAAAATTGGTCATAATTTCCATTTTCATAATCCCAAACCCTTCTCCTGAATACTTTATTTTTGACCTTTTGAATGTTTAAGATACCATGAACAGGACAATGATATCGGACGTTAGCTTCAAGTATGTTTTCTCCCACTTCATGATAAGCCAATATATCTTTATTGTCTACAATAAGGGGATCTAATAAGGATGATGAATTCTCACAGAAGTATGTTGGTTCAGAAGTATAATATTTTCAGATGAATTTTTTCATTGAGAATAAGATTGGAAAATTATGCACAGAATAAAATAAAAGGTTAGGGTTTATATGTATAAATTAATTACATTAAGAAAATAAATTATTTGAAACAAATTTCATGTAATTATTTTTTTTAATCTGTTCAAAATTTTCACAGTAATGTTCAGAATCTGTTCAGACTGTTCAGACTTTTGAGTAATGTTCAGACTTTTAAGTAATGTTCAGACTCTGTTCAGACTTTTCAGCAATTTTGAGTAATGTTCAGACTCTGTTCAGATTTTTAAGTAATTTTCAGACTCTGTTCAGACTTAAGTTAAGTAATGTTCAGACTCTGTTCAGACTTTTCAGCAATTTTGAGTAATTTTCAGACTCTGTTCAAACTTTCTAGCACAAAAACTGGTCCGTTCAGACTTTCTTGACTTTGTAGTGGAAATAGCTTGATATAATCCATTTTTCACAATTATGTCCTTTAGGTGAGAAGGACCTTCAATTAACTGATTATCGTTGAAATCACTCATTACCATAATTTTATCGATCCCTGTATTAGCGGCATTTTCAAACGACTTATTGATAAGATCCCATATCAATACGTTAGAATCGGGAGGCCTGTAGAATAATCCTAACAATATTTTGGTATTATGTACGGTTAATTCTACCCACACACATTCAAGAGTGGGTACCTCGAGGTCCCTTCTGCGCTTACTGGGAATTGAACTTTTAACGTATATCATCACGCCCCCTCCAATTTTATCCCCGATTCGATGGAATCTATAAGGTTCTTTAAAGTTGCTAATAGACAAGCTAACGTTTGGAACATTAGGTTTAAGCCAGGTTTCGGTACTCATAATAACATCTCTATCCCCTAGCTCTGCTTCAACAATGTCGAGCTTCGACTTAACGCTTTGAATGTGTATGCAGCTAAATGTTATCAACTCCTGTAATCTTAGATTTTGATTTTAAAGTACATGAATCATCGAAACTAGATGCATTTGAACTATTTACACTTGACGTAGGAGGCCCTGGATTGATCTCTATGTCGCCCGACAGAACTAAAAGAATGGCTGATATCACAAGATGCACTAATAAATTGATACATAATTGATTTTTACTTCCATGTTGCCTACTACATGTATGTTCATATGATTCTTCAGTAACCATAGTGTTTTGTTTATCCGACTTAGATGGCATGAGTACACTGCCTTCCAACTTTGTTTATCCGACTTACATGGCATGAGTACACTGCCTTCCAACTTTGTTTATCCGACTTAGATGGCATGAGTACACTGCCTTCCAACTTTGTTTATCCGACTTAGATGACATGAGTACACTGCCTTCCAACTTTAAGTCGTCAATTAGTAAAAACAACGTGACAGCTGTACCACCGTAGAAAATGTACAACAATATGAAAATATAGCTATCGAAATCCAGTAGTTTTTTAAGCGGCAGGCGGCACGACTTTGAATAGTACATCCCCACCCGCATTCTGTAACTATTGATATCTACAGACATTCAATACAATGATGATAATATAATACTTAAAGAGTACAGAACCCGGGTGGGGACACCACTAAAATACGTGTGATAGAGAGACGCACGTGTACAGACCATGAAATAAAAACATAATATAAAGAACAATAGATATACATACAACATAAACAACATAATATACAAGTACTAATGCGATTTGAGCAACTCAGTGTGGCTCGTAAACCGGAGAGGAATTTTAAAAGTTTGTAAATGGAGGGGGGGGATAAACGATCAAATTGGGATATCTAGAGTTACCTCGCTTAAATGTCAAATTTTAGGCGAACTCCACAGGTTAACGGTAATTGCTGACGTAAATGGAATCGCTCCAGAACTAGATGATAAATATATTAAAATATTATTACGATTTGACTTATTTCGGTGTTTTTCGGTACTATAGAATAATGAAGGAAAAACGAAGATTGTGAATGAGTTCAACGGCCCATTTATGGAGGCTCAAATATATAGGCACATTCCCACGGTTACAACAATGCGCCAGCTGAGTACGGGGGTTTCATTCAGTCAGTAAATCCCCCACCCAATGAATTCCCACCGAGAGGAGTCTATCGAAGGGAGAGAAAAAAAAATACCCGTAATCACATTTTAAACAGCATCACTACGTGGGGTGTGATAAATGGAAACATTATTGTCTCTGATGGTAAGGGATGAATTTAATAGTGAACACTTGACTCTTGGCCCAACTCCACAAGACGTGGCACCTGGGTCTATCAGCGTGTGACGTTATATACCGGCCCGGGATGCAATGTTGAATCGATGTTGAAGTCAAGGCATATGAGTAAACAAGATAAGACAAGCAAAAAATAAGAAAACAATTAAACAGAACATTATGCAAAAAAAATACAATAACAAAAACATGAAAAGTAATAATTAAAAAACAAAACAAAACAAAAACAAAATACAAAAAAAAACAAAAACAAAAACAAAACACAAAAAAACAAAAAAAAACAATTAACCCGCAATAGAAAAGAATAACCTTTCTATTTATATGCATGCATTCTACCATGTACAATGGAATTAAAATGGCAAAGAAAATTACTTACGATTGTGGTAAAAAATCAATAGATTCGATAGTTTTATGAATGTGTTTCAAACCGGTACAAATTTGTGAACTTGATAAAAAAAAATGACCTTGCAATTTGAATCGAATTGCATTCAAGCGTGTGTAGCCAATGAAAAGAAATCAACACGATCAAGTGCCTTATGAAAGTAAACAAAAACAAGTGTGTAACATGTGCTCCCTGGTTTTTTTTTTTCAATTTTGTTAATATAATTCATCAAGGGTAAATATTAGTCAGTTTTTTTTCCCTTTTCCCCCTCTTTTCCTTTTTTTTTCTTTTTTATAAATAGTAAAATGTGTTACTCGATTTGTTTGATCCTTCCCAAGGTCACAATAACACCAAGTTCGGACGCTATTTCAGTTATTTTGGTATCCGTGTTTTCATCTGGTGTGAATGGGACGCAACTGAAACGCACGCATTGCTTGCGACTGTGCATTTTAAGTTCATCACATTTATCTTTAAGGTGGTGGATTTCGTTCTTACATTGTCGAACATCCCTTTCATGGTTAAGTTCAAGGTTACTGAAATCTTGTTTTAGTTTGGCGATCTCATCAATGATGGGTTTTTATTTTTCGTCGATAATGCTGTTAAATTCGTGGACAAGCATTTGTTTAACGGCAATTGCGATCTTAGCTATGTCGTCCTCACTGATGCTGACTGTTGGAAGTTGAGGGCCGCCGCTCGCCATAACTAGGGGTTTACCAATTTGACGGATATTAGGTTTCTTCAATGCCTGGCTGTTATTTGGGGAAGGTTTTGAAGAATTTCGTCGCCTTCTTTTATTGTTTTGTTTTAAAGAGTCACAACTATCATCTTCCTGCATTAAATGATAAGATAGTCACTAAGCTAGATCAATATACCGTAGCTGTTAATTTACAGCAAATGATAGGAGGTCATTCTTGACTAAAGTGTTTGTTTATGTTTTGACGTGTAAAGCGGGGTCTGCTCGTTTATTTACCTGTGATCATATTGAGATGTCATGGAATAAACGCCATAATACTGCAATCACAGTGCCAATATAAATAATATCCTCTAGGAAATGTTCATAATAAGAATGTATAGCCACAGTTGAGTCGCTAAGTCAAAAAATCACATTTTATCCAGAGCAAACAAAACAATCCTCTGTAATTTTATTGGATAAGACGAGGGTAACATTCTGCTCTAACACATGGCTCAGCGTGTAACAATTTTTTTACTGTCACCCTCTCATTAAGGGTTAGGGTTAGCAATATACAAAAAAGGTCAACATTTTCAAAAAATTTCAAAATTTCAAAAATTATAAAAAAAAATAAAAATGTCAAAATTCAAAAATTTCAGAAAATTTTTAAAAATTCAAAAAATTTCAAAATTTTCAAAAATTTTCATAAAATTTCAAAAAAATTTCAAGGTTTTGATAAAATTCTAAAATTCAACAAAATTTAAATAATAATATTGAAAAATGATAAAACAATTATAGCCTACCATTTCGGTCAATACATGGATTTATAGACAAACATCATTGCAAACGAGAAAGTGAAAACATTCAGTATAATAAATTAAATAACATATAGTTGAGAGGGTGATAGATAAGATTGTTACCCTTCGAAAAAGACATTGTCAACTTCGGCTTCGCCTCAGTTGACAATGTTTTTCTCAGGGTAACAATCTGATCTATCACCCTCTCAACTATATGTTATTTATATAATACCGCGCCTTGCCAAGCATGCCTTTTCCCACAAACGTCAGCTAGTACATACCCTATAGGCGTATTATACGTAGTAATCATTCACCGTCATGGTTAACATGCATGAATTTTGTTGTCCTCTATCTGACTACAATTTTCCCAGTCAACCATAACACAATTTTACAAAACACAAACAAATGTGTGGTATGATTAACGTAAGTTTTTTTTATATTGCTACCGGCCACCTTACCGGTCGTGCAACATAGCAACAGATGATTTAAGTATCGGATCAGTACATGTCTGTTCCTGGGGTCAAGTCCCCGTTGGTCAAGTAAGTGGGTATATTAGTATATTAAGACATAATATTGTTTGATTGCAAGGACATTTTTATTGAGAGTTTCAATGCCTTTATATTAGCATTGTATTAAAATACTGAGCCAGCTTCATAGAAAAAAATCATAAGCTAATCTTCATCTAGCTACTAAATTCAATATTTTACCCCCCCCCCCCAATTAAACCCCATAAATTTAAACCCCCTCCTCCCGATAAAACGCCATCGTTGTATAAACTATCGTTAAGATGCAAATTTATAGAAATAAGTTTCACGTTTTTAAGCTTTATTTATATACAAGTACCGTTATTGTATTGTCCAAAAGTACACACTAATTACTAATAAAAACATGATATTTTAAGAAAACTGAAGTTCATTTACCTTCATATGACCTCCTTGTCAACGAGAGGGAAATTACATTGACTGGTGCATGGCCGGCCTTAGGAGGCGCAGGGCCAAATTACTGTTCTCTGTAAAATCTGCTGTGTGCTGTTGTGTGTACGTGACCTGCTGAGAGAAATTTTTCCTTTTCCCCCTCTTTTCCTTTTTTTATAAATAGTAAAATGTGTTACTCGATTTGTTTGATCCTTCCCAAGGTCACAATAACACCACATTTGATGGAATAAATGAAAGGGGGAGGGGGTCAAATAAGACGACAGTGCAAAAATACTACACATACATGGCAGTTAAAACAATAACTAGATTAATATTAAATGCAATTAGTCGAATTTTCGAACAATCCATTAACGTTCCATTACGGTTTCTGTTTGTTCAACCTCTCTTTCAATACGGCAGATGTTCAACATTTTGATGTAGTCGATTTCATTCCTGATTATGTGTCTCCCATCGTCACGATCGAATATGTAGATCTTGCCATCGACAATAAACGTAGATTTTATCTTCCGCTTCTTCACTAGTTGTCTTGCCTGTTAGGCCAAACGACTCCTTACTCCTTGGTTGATTGAGATACCATGGAGTTCGGGCTTGTCCTTTATGAGTTTCGATGATTTCAGCAGCTTCTTCTTCAGGCTATGGTTCGGTATTCGCGCAATAATCTGACGGGGGTTATTTTTACCAGTTCGGTGGCTGTTCATTATATCGGAGGGTTGAATGGTGACACCAAGTTCGGACGCTATTTCAGTTATTTTGGTATCCGTGTTTTCATCTGGTGTTAATGGGACGCCACTGAAACGCACGCATTGCTTGCGACTGTGCATTTCAAGTTCATCACATTTATCTTTAAGGTGGTGGATTTCGTTCTTACATTGTCGAACACCCCTTTCATGGTTAAGTTCAAGGTTACTGAAATCTTGTTTTAGTTTGGCGATCTCATCAATAATGGGTTTTTGTTTTTCGTCGATAATGCTGTTAAATTCGTGGACAAGCATTTGTTTAACGGCAATTGCGATCTTAGCTATGTCGTCCTCACTGATGCTGACTGTTGGAAGTTGAGGGCCGCCGCTCGCCATAACTAGGGGTTGCGCCTTGCCAAGCATGCCTTTCCCCACACACGTCAGCTAGTACATACCCTATAGGCGTATTATACGTAGTAATCATTCACCGTCATGGTTAACATGCATGAATTTTGTTTGTCTTCTATCTGACTACAATTTTCCCAGTCAACCATAACACAATTTTACAAAACACAAACAAATACAAATACAAATATTTTATTGGCACAAACACAATTACAATAATTGACAAAGGCCCAAAGTGAAGTTACAGTTTGTTCATGTTTATGAATAGAAGACACAATAATATGACACTATTATGAATACTGAATAATCTCATTTCTAAGAGTTAGACAATTATTAATGTAAGAGCAAGTTACTCTTAATACTTTTAATGAATTACTATTCATACAAAATTTGAGCATTTGATTCTCAGACAAATGATTTTTTTGTAGTATACTCAAAATATTACATTGAAAACTTCTACTGTAATTGGAATATTTTTCACATTTTATGACTGTCATCTTCTATGTCACCAATTTTACATATAGTACAAATTCTATCACTGGTGTGTAAACCTAAGTGCCTCCCCCTTTCGATGGCAAGAATGTGTGCACTTAACCTTATTTTACATAAAAATGACCTCTCTGTTTTGTTTCTGAGGATATCCACGTAAGCACTACGGCGGTTAAAATCATAAAAATTTTGATAAAATTTTAGTTTGGTTGAACTATAAATTTTAGAGGATTGCTCCTGAGTACATTGATCAATCAACCTTTGTTTTATATTTGGTAGGAGTGCTTTAAACAACTGCTCTCCGCTATATAAGAAAATCATAGACTATTAAAGATGGAGTAGAGTTTTTTTGCCCATGGGTTAAAGATTTTAGTAGCTTGAAAAATTTTAAATACTATGGTATTTTCAGATGTCAAAAGATATTCCCATAATTTTATACAAGAAAATGAGAGTTTTGACCATAAAGGTAATCTTCCAAGTTCTGCTCGGCATGCAACATTTGATGCGTTGCAGTGAACCCCTAAAGTTTCTTTAATGAATTTCATGTGGAATTTTTCCACAATAGAACTATCTCCGGGGTCAAGGTAAACTCCCAAAACCTCATTACAATATAATAGGATTGGGGTAACTAGGGAATCAAAACGTTGCTCTGAAAGTTTGCAAGGATTATTCAATTCAATTGTTTTCTTCATTTTAAAGTATGCTTTTCTGGCTTTTTCCATAAGTAAAGATACCGCTACATTAAAGTTGCCATTACACTTTAACATTACCCCTAAGTAACAATATTGTGACACTGTTTGTATGATATTATTGTTATAACTAAACTCATTCACATGTGTTTTTTCCATTGGATTAAAAATTAAAACTTTCGATTTTTCTACATTACCATAACACAATTTTACAAAACACAAACACATATGTGATGATTAATGTAAGTTTTTTTTTTTATTCCTAACCATCTCTTACCTGTCGTGCAGCACAACACACAGAGAATTTAAGTATCAGAAGTTTTTTTTTTTTATTCCTAACCATCTCTTACCTGTCGTGCAGCACAACACACAGATAATTTAAGTATCAGAAGTTTTTGTTTTTGTTTTTGTTTTTGTTTTTATATTCCTAACCACTTTACCAGTCGTGCACTACAGCACGCAGAGGATTTAAGTACATTTTTATGTATCAGATCAGTACATGTATGTTCCTGGGGTCAAGTAAGTGATTATTAAATTTGTATCTTAATACATAACATTGTTTGATTGTAAGGACAATTTTATTGAGAGTTTCAATGCCTTTATATTAGCATTGTATATAGCCAGCTTCATAAAAAAAATCATAAGTACATTTTCATCAAGCTACTGAATTTAATATTTTACACCCCCCCCCCCAAAAACAACAAAAATTTCACCCCATCCCCCGATAAAAGGCCATTGTTGTATATACTATCGTGAAGATGCAAGCTTCACCTGTTTAAGCTTGATTTATATACAAGTATTGAAATGTCCAAAAGTACACACTAATTACTAATAAAAAAAAAACATTATAGTTTAAGAAAGTTAAAGTTCGTTTACCTTCACATGACCCCTAGTCAACGAGAGAGTAAATACATTGACTGGTGCATGGCCGACCTTAGGAGGTACGGGGCCAAATTACTGTTCTCTGTAAAAATCTGCGGTGTTGTTGTTGTGTACTTAACAGTTGAGAGAAGGTGCGGGTCCAACTTGCTTATGACCAAGCCTGAACTGATGTTTTGTCTCCGTTCTCAATCCGAGGCACTTCGTTTCTTGACATATGAGTTAATTAATAGTCCGCTGTGTACTATAACAATTGTTATCTGCTGCCTGTCCTCTAAGCAAGCAGCATTAAGAAATAAGAGCAAAGACTGGTTGACTCTGAATCAAGAAAATGCGTCTACAAAGTATGGGAACATTTTACTGAAATTCATGTTGTTTGTTTGATGGTGTTTAACGCCACTTTCAACAATATTTCAGTTATATCGTGGAGGAGGAAACCAGAGCATCCGAGGAAACCATCAACCTGTCGCAAGTCACTGACAAACATTTCAGTTATATCGTGGAGGAGGAAACCAGAGCATCCGAGGAAACCATCAACCTGTCGCAAGTCACTGACAAACTTTATCATATAATATTGTACGCCTTGTCCTTTCATTACTTCTGTTAGACATGGTACCATTTACCCCCCTCCCAGAGGGTGTGCCGGTGGTAGAATAGACACCAGGTTTCTCCGTAGTAGAGGCACTAGTCCTCTAAAAGGGTCTAACCCCGCGGGAACCCCAGGATATAGAAATGGGACCGAGAGCTTCTTCGGCTTGGAGGGGCGTCCGTCGGTTGTGCGGGAAGTATAAATTCACAACCAACCCGTCCTTCGGATGAGACGTAAATAAAACCGAGGTCCCGTGTTGAGAGATTTCCACCCTTTTCGCACGTTAAAGAACCCAGTGTAACAGCTCATAATGCTCATGATAAGTGGTCCATAGGAGACTTATTGCACTGGCTAAATTCTCCGTCCCTACCCATCACCTTTCCTTGTTTCGAGTCCCGTGGCGTTTACATTTTTTTTTAGCCCATTGGCCTATCCGTAAATATGTTCGCGTCCTGAATATAGCTGAAAAATTGCTCGCTGGAGGCTAAACTTCAATCAATCAATGGTACCAATCGTAACTACTTGGCCATTCTCGGTAGCGAGAATGGCCGAGTAGTTATGATTGATTTGACCCGTGATATGGGAAATAACTGTGATAAGGGAAATAACTCGTATAAAATCTATAATTTTAGAATCAAAGCAGGAATGTGCAATTGCTCAACAAAACCTTTAATAGTCTTTGGTTTGACCGGACCGGTGCCCGCACCCACGATCTACCGCCACCCGAGGACCATTACACCACCAATGTTGTTAACTCGCCACGACAGCTCAGTAGGTTTTTTTTTTTAATTTCATCAAAATAAAATATAATGTCCAAAACACGCTGTCACGACCACTGCAAAGTTGAAACTATATAAATACATGGCATACAAAATTTATATTAAATATTTTATAAACAATAAATATTTGTCTGTTATCCCTTTTATATCTTTGATGAAAAAAATCACAGTATTAAATTTCAAAGCTAGCAGATGATACAACCCTATTTTGCAATAGTAAAGAAGACGTCTTAAAGGCAATGAACGAAATAGAAATATTTGGCTCATTTTCAGGTTTATTGTTAAATAGAAACAAAACAGAGGGGGTATGGATTGGTAAACTAAAAAATTGTAAATACAAAATTGCTGGAATCAATTGGACAGAGAAGCCGATTAAATCACTAGGAATATATTTTGGTAACAACAATGAAGAATGTCAAAAACTAAATTGGGAAAATAAAATAGAAAAGATGAATAAACTATTTTGTGCATGGGGAAAAAGAAACCTTTCTATATTAGGAAAAATTTTAATCATTAAATCATTAATTTTACCCCAATTCACATTTTTGGCCAGTGTATGCTTAGTACCAGATATATATCTTAAACAAATAGAAAAGAAATGTTTCAAATTTATATGGAATGGTAAACCAGATAAAGTTAAAAGAAATTTGATTATAAATTCATACGAAAAAGGGGGGTTGCAAATGATTGATATCAAAAGTTATTTCATAGCTCTAAAAGCATCTTGGGTAAGTAGACTGGTAACCGGACATATTTCTAATTGGAAGCTTATACCATTAAAATATTTTAATGCAACTGGTAAAAACTGGTTAGTATTTAGCATGAACCTAGATAGCACAAAATCATTAAATTATTTCAAAAAAATACCAGAATTTTATAGAGAAGTAGTCAAATGTTGGAATTTATGTGGTGGCGGTCAAACAAAATCACCTGTCACAATCATAGATATCAGAAAGCAAATTATTTGGGGGAACAAGCACATTACATTTGAAAATAAATCAATTGTTTTTGAAAATTGGATAAAAAGTGATTTAATTTATGTTAATGATATTTTAGACGCTACAAAAACTTTGTCAAGCAAATTCATTCTAGAAAAGTTAAAGTTTAAATCTAATTGGATTGCAGAATTCAACATTGTGAAAAAATCGTTTCCAAAAAACTGGATAAAGATTATTAAAACAGAAAATTCAGTCAAAAGTACTGTAAATATTAAAAGAAATAAGATTATATGGAAAAATAACTATATTGAGACTTCATATTTATCGAATAAAATACTATATAATTCACTGCTTTTTAACAAAATAGAGTCTTCTATAGGAGTTGACAAATGGGTAAAAATATTAGATATTCAAGAAAAACCTTTCATGAAACCATTATACAAATTTATTTTTTCATATTTGGAAGAAAACAAACTGAAAATATTTAGATGGAAGTTAATACAATACATCATTCCTACAAAAAAAATATTGTTTCAATGGAAAATTGTGAATAATAATCGATGTAACTTTTGTGGAAATGAAGAAGACTATCTTCATTACTTTATTACATGTTCTTTTTTGAAAACGTTTTGGGAGAAAATATATAATCTTTTTAAAAGTAATAATTTAGAATTTACATTAAAGTTAAAACATTTTATATTTGGTTATAAGATATCTGATAATAATTATTATGGTGTTAATTATTTCATTACAATTCTTGGTTTTTCAATATATAAATCATATTATTTATCTGAACAGAAAACAAAAAATGTAAATGTTTATAAAATTTTTATATGTGAATTAAATAAAAGAATTGATTGATTGATTGATTGATTGATTGATTGATTGATTGATTGGTGTTTAACGTCCAGCGAGCAATTTTTCAGCTATATTCAGGACGAGAATAATTTAAACGCCACGAGACTCGAAACAAGGAAATGTGATGGGTAGGGACGGATAATTTAGCCAGTGCAACAGGTCTCTTATGGACCACTCATCATGAGCATAATGCTCATAGTGAGCTGTTACACTGGGTTCTTTAACGTGCGAAGAGGGTGGCAATCTCTCAACACCCTAAAAGAATTGATGAGATAAAAAATCATAGTATAAATAATAGTTTTTTGTATGCTATGAAAAAGAAAATAAATAGTTCTTAGATATTATTATTTCTATTCTTAAAATGTATTTAAATTTGTATCAGCTGATTAATTCCCTTGATAATCAGTGGAGTGTAACAGGGTACATCAAGAGAAGCTTGGACTCTTGATTAAATTTGTAACAAGCAAGAATTCAGAATAAATAAAATTATTATGTTGTTAAAAAAAATAATAAATATTTGTGTTGTGGGTGCAGGGCCTTCTTGGCATCATTATTGACCCCGGTCAAAGCAGTGCACTGAGTCCCTATCTACACAGCCACTTATAGTTCCGACGTTCTGCTCTGTATCTCCAGACTGGAACAGAACATGGATTCGGAAGTCAAACCTCAATGTGATTAGATGGATGGGTTTCGAGTACTGTGCTGGACGAATGGCGAAACTCGAAAGACTAAATTAAAAACTACAATTCACCGTGTAACTTTCTACCATGACAATATTGTGTAATTTGTTACCTTAACAGGTGATAATAAAAATATCAACGAGATGTATAACATAGACTAAGATATCTGAACACGTGTTCATAGTAAACAGTATACAAATACACGTGCTCCAGAGTAACATTATACAATTATTGATAAGGGTGACATGATAACCATGAACTAGTGATGAACCTTACCGGCCGTGCAGCACAGCACCTAGTTGATTTAAGTCTCAGATCAGTACATGTAGGTTCCTGGGATCAAGTCCCTGTGGGTCAAGTAAGTGATTATATTTGTATATTAAGGCATAGTATTGTCGTGTTTGATTGCAAAGTACATTTATATTGAGATTTTCAATGCCTTTATATTAGCATTGTATATAGCCAGCTTCATAAAAAAATCATAAGCACATCTTCATCAACCTACTGAATTTGATACCCCCCCCCCCATATAAAAACAACATAAATTTGAGCCCCCTCCCCCGATAAAACGCCATTGTTGCATATACTATCGTGCAGCAATTGCAACTCCTGTGACATTACCGTTTCGCGATTATGCATTGTGCAATAAGAGTTTGAAGATACGAAAGGGGTAATCAGAATCCCTATATCGAAGAAGGACAGACAATACAATGGCCAAAAGAAAATGAACAAAAACACAATCAACGATCTACAAAACATACATATAAAACTAAAGATCGAGTAACACAAACCCCACTAAAAGCCGGGGGTGAACTCGTGTGCTCCGGAAGGGTAAGTAGTTTCTGCTCCACTAGTGACATCCGTCGTGTTAATCTAGTTATAAACCCGATGATAAGTCGTGAATGAGGAAAGGACCCGGAAGTGATTACGACAAGTAATTTAATAAAAACAACTGTTGACATTTGATATCGGTTGACACGATTTTTATCAACCAAGAATATCAAACGTCATTAATTGTATATTATATTATCATATAATCACAGCCACAACAGCCCTTGATTTTGATGAATCATGAGATAAATATGGTGGTACCTGAATTTGTTGAGAAAACTTCCAACAGTGGACACTACATTCATAATTAATCGACAACGATTAACTACAGTCATGGAACATAAGTATTCGCCACCCTCGATTTTACGCTATATATTTCATATAAAACCACAAAAATTATTGTGAAGTCATTTCTAAACGGATTTTGTTCATTTTTGCACCAGAAGCAGCAGAAATATTTCAAGATTATTTGTTTATTTTATCATGAATTTCCGTCAGATTGCCTTTATTTTTCTCATGATTTAAAGACAATTTTTTGTTTTCTGACGTCAAATTTGCTATATATTTAACCAAAATAAAATCGGGAAAATCAATATTTGTGTTTAAATCACCAGAAAACATAAACCATGCAGACAAAAAATACTATCGGATAAACAAATAAATTTCAAATAATTTTGCGTGTCTTGAAATAAATTTCATAAAAATCTGCCCAGAGGTAGCTATAAAGTATTTTTTTGAAAAAATGTACCTTGTGGTCGTATGGTATTTGGGTTTGCAACTATAATAGTCCTACAATATAAGACTTCGTACGTTTCCTATAGTTTACTTTTAAAGTTTTTTTCCCGCTCCTAGAGAGGAGTTCTAGATACTAGTACGACCTAATGTGATAATGTTTGTCAGTGACTTGCGGCAGGTCGGTGATTTTCTCCGGGTACTCTTGTTTCCTTCCACCAATAAAACTAACCGTCACGGTATAACTGAAATATTGTTGACAGTGGCGTTAAGCACCATAACTCTAACCATAAACCTGAAATATCAACTATTAATAGAAACTGAAAGATACACAAAAACACAGTGATCAAAGAAACAGTAACCTATGTATGTAACTGTCTAGATGATGAATCTCATTTCATTTTTATCTGTGATGTTAATGAAAAACATATATAAGAGCAACGTTTTTAAAATGCTATAGGTTAAGTTCACTATCATTTTAATAACTTTAATACAATTGAAAATAATACTAAATCCATCAACACATGAGGATATAAAAACAGTGGTTCCTTTTATTCAACAGTCATTAGAAGTGAGGAAATGGGACATATATATTGTATAATTATAAAATGCATGTCTTTTATTTTCTTTTTGCTTGTTTGAAAATTGTATTGCTTCTCTTCTTTTGGAATTAGTTTAGCAAACAAATAAAGGAATAATCTTATATTTGTAAGAGTTGTCTTTCTTTGGTTGACATATTGATAAAAAATTCAATGGTAATGAAATTATACAAATGTGCATTTTTTTTTAAAGGAAATAATTTTTGTGCTATTGATAACAACAAAAACAACAAACAAACAAACAAAAAAAACATAAAGATAAGCCAACAAACAAGCAAAAAACAAAAACAAAAATCAAACAAACAAAAAAAAGAAAGAAAGAAACCAAAGAAAAAAATTTAGTATAAAAAAAAAAACAAAAAACAAAAAAACAAACCAAAACCCAAATCTCTATTTAAGGTAAGTAGAAAATATATGAACATTCTAGTTTTAGGGAATTTAAGATTGGACATTAAGATTAAAAACGTTCTAGTTTTAGGGAATTTGAGATTGGACAATAAGATTAATAACGTTATAGGGCCAAAGACCTTGGTACAAACCTGAAAGGGCTGCAAATCTTTCAAAACTTGAATCACGCATAAATGGAATAAATTACAATGGTCACCTATCTCGGCAAACCTTCCAATATAATAGCTTTAACCAATTTCTTATTTGCGGAATGTAAAAACCATTCCCAGTCTCTTATTTTCTAGTAAGAGTTGTCTGTCTTTGGTAGATTCGAGAAAATTATGCATTTATTTTTGGAAAAACATCATACTTTAATTGGGCGTCGTGGCCATGATTGTATGGTAGTTGGATTTAAAACTAATTATGCAATCATTGTATATTTCCACTTAAGTTGTGAGTTCGAACGAGGTGTATTATGAAGTTTGTCAGTGACTTGCGACAGGTCGATGGTTTTCTCTGGGCTCTCCGGTTTCGCGCACCAGTAAAACTGACTGCCACCATATGACTGAAATATTGTTGAAAGTGGCGTTTACCACTGTAACCCCTACGCTTACTTTAATGAGTTACAACTGAACATCTATGTAAAAATGAACATAATATTTTTTCTTAAAATCTAGACTTCATTGAACATAGACTGGATATGAATAATAAGATGAGCCTCTATATATTGTTTAAGTCACTATAATTATTCATTTTAAATTTCGTTTATCACAAATTAAATTTCAGGTTTGACAATTAAAATCTAATTCAAAAATTGTATTGCCATTAATTCAACAGAATCGTGACAAATAAATAAATTAATTAATTAATTAATAAATAAATAAGCAAACAAACAAACAAACAAGTAAATAGCAATACATACTGAATATTACATGTCAAAATTTGTATCACATGCCGTATCGACCCGAGAACCCTATATCACCCCAAGGGCCACCGACCCGAGGTGTGATATAGGTGAGGGTTGATACGGATTTTGACATGCAATGTTAATTACATTTGTATATCATATATTTCAACCATTCCTTTGATAATACATGTATTTTATGAAAATGTTGAATTTTGAATTTTTTTTGAGAATTTGAAATTTTTAGCAAATTTTTTAAATTGTATGAAATTTAGAAATTTTTTGAAAAATTTAGAAATTTTATGAAATTTTGGAAAATTTTGAAATTTTTTGGGTATACGATATAGGGTATAAACGATATAGGCTTGGGACAATCATTGATAATGCATATACAAAACACCTGTATTTTAATTTGAATATATGATATATATTAATAAGGTACATACAATATTTATGTATATATACATTATATATAGAGAGAGAGACTATGAGTTCCGGAGGGTTTTTTCCTCGAGTACTCCGGTTTCCTCCAATAAAACTGAATGCTACCATACAACTGAAATATTTTTGAAAATGAAGTTCAACACTATAACACTAACCCTAACCATTTTATCCCTAATCATTTGACAACATTTTTCATACATGGTTCATCGCAGACAAAACTTCACTGAGTGCATCATCCGACTTTTAATTTTGTAGGTAAAGAAGGCTGCTTACTAAAAAGATGAAACAATTTCTCATTAGATTTTTGACAAGTGTTATCTCCTTGTTTTCGTATATGTCAAATTAAATTTTAATTAATTACACAAGTTATATAAACATCATGTTTCTTCTGTTTAACTATTATCTTAATTTGGGCAAACAAGACATTTAATGTGTAAATATTTGTGAAAAACACTGCTTTGGTTCGAAATGATAGCAGATTTATGGAGGGTCTATAGTAGGGTTAATGTCACCAACTCAAAGTTAGACGTACAGTACATGTACATGTCACGTCAGACAGGTGGTCACTAAATACAGGTACATGTAAATGTCACATAAGACAGGTGGTCACTAAATACAGGTACATGTACATGTTACACAAATCAAATCAAAAGTCAGTCAGCATCTAATAACAAATATAAACAGGACGATATATTTTTTTATCGACAACATATTTTTTTTTTTAGAAAATGCCCATTGATATTCACCGAGGACAATTCCGATGTAAACATCGATTTTTTTTTAAGTTAATTATTAAGTCTCCCAAACAACGTTTGGGAGACTTATTGTTTTTGCTCCGTTTCTTCTTATTATTATTATTCTCCTTTCTTTCTTTCTTTCTTTTTTTCTTTGGCACATGAACTTGTCCACGGCAGATCTCAGGAACTACTGGACAGAATTTCATGAAACTTGATGGAATTATAGATATATGTTTCTAGTTGGTCCTAAAGTTTTCAGCATTGTGTTAAACGGGGTCAAAGTCATATTTTGAGGGGTTCAAAGGGGGTGGGGGTTACTATAGAATCCTATGGGAAAGTTGAAATAGGTCACCATTAGAGGAACAATTCTGCGTTTTCTAAATTTTCAAGATGTCTGCCATTTTCAAAATGGCTGCCAAAACACGGCATAAAAAATGGGCGATAAAAATTCAACATTGTCCGATATCATCAAAATTTGATATGTGGGTAGATAATGATATCCCGAATTGATTTCCAGCATTGAACAATTTCTACCGGTCGCCATTTTCAAAATGGCCGCCACAATACCGCACAAATTCAACATTGTTCGATTTCAACGAAATTTTATATGTAGATAGATTATGATGTCCTGAATAGATTCCCGACATCGCAAAATTTCTACCGGTCTCCATTTTCAAAATGGCCGTCACAATACCGCAAAAAATCAAGCTCAGAATTTGTCACAATGCAAAGTGTTCATTTAAACCTGTTGTCAGTGGCCGGTTTGGGAGACTTCATAATCGTTAGATTATAATCATATTTTGTTTTTTATAGGTTTAGCTAACTATAGAATAATACATTATCCTACATCCGGATCAACCAGATATTGTTTTAATTCTTGTATGCTGCCAAAAATGTGCTAAATAGAGAAGATCTCATTACCAGAAATTCTCTATTTTTCTCACCCAAGTTGCGCACGCATAAAAAACCAATGCATCACGGAGGTGAGTCGTCTTCTTCATATGAAAAAATTGTCGACTGCTTTTCAATCCGGAATGATGACAAATAATTAAATCTGGCAAGCTTTATTATTATACTTTACTATAGAAACCAAGCAAGAAATAATTAAGATATTTTAAAGTTTTATATTTATGGAACAAGAAATAACTCATTATTCCCGCGGCAAACTGCACGTAAGTCAAATAACTATGAAGGAATCTGCATGTAGCACAAAATAACTGTTTGAAATTGGCACACTTATTCACGTCGAATTTCCCACAGGCATTTCATTCAAAAACTATATGCAGGGGGGCACACCCGGCGCCCCCCCCCCCTAAAATTGGAAAAAATATGATTTTTTTTGCGTAAAATCGTGATTTTTCACACGAAATACCCCAACATTTTTGCTCGATTTGTTTAAGTGCGCCCACCCAAACGTAAAATCCTGGATCCGCTCATGATATGCCCCTCCTCTTGAAGTAAGGAAGAGCAGGGGGCATATATTTTTTGAATGAAACAAGTGCCTGTGTTATTCCCTAACAATAACTAGTTATTTACCTCATATTAGTTCAGTACAATAATACAGTTATGTCCTTCGGACCTCGAAAAAATAATCCTTTCTCAATTTAATAATTATGGATATTAACTTCTCATGAAGGTCATAATTGTATAGTATGATAGCTTGTTTTATTTCCTTCATTTGCAATTTTCCAGTTTCTGTATGACAAAGAAAAATAGCCACTACACCATAATACCTGCGATACGACATAATATAATAAAGAATTTTGTTGACGTGTGGTATGTCGGTCTGTTTGAGTGGTTGTTTAACGTCAAGGAACATATTTTTGTCAACTATATTATCGCGAAAACAAGATACTTTTGATGAGATGATGATTATGTCTCTAAATATATCAGAGTTGGATTTTTATATAGTGCTAGCTCACTGAAATGTCTCTAAATATATCAGAGTTGGATTTTTATATAGTGCTAGCTCACTGAAACTACAGTCTAAATACAATCTACTCTGATATATTATCGTGACTCCGTATCAAAAAGTCTTTACTCTTAAGTCTTAGTGATGTGTGCTTAGCTGCTAATTTTTGAGTCTTTGGTTTAGCGCGAGATGAGGCGGTATGTCAGTGCTTAATTCGTATTTCTCCACCAATAAAACATACCATTATCGTGGTGATCGGTAATAACCCATATCGGATTGTTCAATAATAATCAAGGGTATTTTGAAGAAAAAATATTTAAGTGGCACAGGAAATGTCTACCTTTCCGGAGCACATGAGTTCACCTCCGTTCGTGTTGTTCAATATTTAGCTGTAATGTAGATCATTGTTTGCCACTAGTTGGCTCGGAATCAGAATAATGTATCCGAGTGGAGCGACATGGTTACCCGTAGACTGTTGTTTCAGTGAGCTAGCACTATAAAATTCCAAACTCAGCGTGGTGGTCTAGTACAAAGTGGACCTCATCATCATCTCATAGAAAATTAACTTGTTCTCGCCATGATATAGCTGAAAAATTGCTGAATTGGCGTTAAACAACAAATCACAGTTCCTGATTACCACTTTGGTATATCCTCAAATTTTTCATACGATCAATTCTAAATTAAAATGGTTCCCAACGATACCCTCTCCTGTATAACTTAACGAGAATACGAGTTATAATTTATTTTTATAAACAAAATGATTATAACTTCCTATCTCATCGAAACATTACTAAGTTGTGTACACTTGAGTCTATTGTGGTTTGAAGAGCGAAGACTTGAGATTTAATCACCTCCGTCGTTGTTTGTTTACACCTTGAAATGTAATATTGTGGACTGATTAAGGGTGCATTTTTTTCTAACCAAAGTTTGGCAAACGTTGTGTGTCGTTTGTTAAACGCTGGAAAAGTAGAAACAAATACATCGTTTAATCATCTCTTCTTTTGTTAGATTCCATCTTTGTTTTGGCGGGAAAATTCCACGTGTCTATAATTGATTCAGCGTTGTGATTAGAAACAAATGCAACAAACGATAAACGACAAACTGTAGACGCACATTTAGCGATTGCATAGTTTGTCAAAGTTTGTACAAACGTATGTTGGATAAAAATGCTCTCAACGCGTACGCGCGTAGTCGTTTGTATCGTTTGTGTTAGAAAAAAATGCACCCTAAGTAGATGTCCTGAACATCATAATTATCTAGTGTTCATGAACATAATTATCTAGTACCCCTGAACATCGTAATTATCTAGTACAGTACTCCTGAACATAATTATCTAGTATTCCTGAACATCATAATTATCTAGTACTCATGAACATAATTATCTAGTAATCCTGAACATCATAATTATCTAGAAATCCTGAACATCATAATTATCTAGTAATCCTGAACATCATAATTATCTAGTAATCCTGAACATCATAATTATCTAGTAATCCTGAACATAATAATTATCTAGTAATCATGAACATCATAATTATCTAGAAATCCTGAACATCATAATTATCTAGTAATCCTGAACATCATAATTATCTAGTAATCCCGAACATCATGATTATCTAGTACTCATGAACATAATTATCTAGTAATCCTGAACATCATAATTATCTAGTAATCCTGAACATCATAATTATGTAGTAATCATGAACATCATAATTATCTAGTAATCCTGAACATCATAATTATCTAGTAATCCTGAACATCATAATTATGTAGTAATCATGAACATCATAATTATCTAGAAATCCTGAACATCATAATTATCTAGTAATCCTGAACATCATAATTATCTAGTAATCCCAAACATCATGATTATCTAGTACTCATGAACATAATTATGTAGTAATCCTGAACATCGTAATTATCTAGTACAGTACTCCTGAACATAATTATCTAGTATTCCTGAACATCATAATTATCTAGTACTCATGAACATAATTATCTAGTAATCCTGAACATCATAATTATCTAGTAATCCTGAACATCATAATTATGTAGTAATCATGAACATCATAATTATCTAGAAATCCTGAACATCATAATTATCTAGTAATCCTGAACATCATAATTATCTAGTAATCCCGAACATCATGATTATCTAGTACTCATGAACATAATTATGTAGTAATCCTGAACATCATGATTATCTAGTACTCATGAACATAATTTTCTAGTAATCCTGAACATCATAATTATCTAGTACTCATGAACATAATTTTCTAGTAATCATGAACATCATAATTATCTAGAAATCCTGAACATCATAATTATCTAGTAATCCTGAACATCATAATTATCTAGTAATCCCGAACATCATGATTATCTAGTACTCATGAACATAATTATGTAGTAATCCTGAACATCATAATTATCTAGTACTCACGAACATAATTATCTAATAATCATGAACATCATGATTATCTAGTACTCATGAACATAATTTTCTAGTAATCCTGAACATCATAATTATCTAGTACTCATGAACATAATTATATAGTAATCCTGAACATCATAATTATCTAGTACTCATGAACATTATTATATAGTAATCCTGAACATCATAATTATCTAGTACTCATGAACATAATTATCTAGTAATCCTGAACAGCATGATTTGAGGAGAGCTACTAGTAGCCTCTGGCTGTATGTAATCCTCTTGAAATAAATAAAGAATTAAATTAAATTAAATTAAATTAAACATCATGATTATCTAGTAATCCTGAACATAATTATCTAGTAATCCTGAACATCATAATTATCTAGTAATCCTGAACATCATAATTATTTAGTAATCCTGAACATCATAATTATCTAGTACTCATGAACATAATTATCTAGTAATCCTGAACATCATAATTATCTAGGGGGCCCGGGTGGCTCAATGAGTTAGATCGCTGGATCTAACAACTCATACAAGCCTATCACCAATACGGCGTGGGTTCGCGCCCGGCTTTGTAAATTACAAAAAGGGTGCACTCGACTCGCAACTGCAAGTGATAAAGTTTACCAGTTGCTTGCCCATGGTCGGTGGTTCTCTCCGGGTACTCCGGCTTCCTCCACCACTAAAACTGGTCGCCATGATATAGCTGAAATATTGTTGAAAGTGGCGTTAAACACCAAAAATCAAATCAAATCAATTAATCATAATTATCTAGTAATCCTGAACATCATAATTATCTAGTAATCCTGAATATCATAATTATCTAGAAATCCTGAACATCATAATTATCTAGTAATCCTGAACATCATAATTATCTAGTAATCCTGAACATCATAATTATCTAGTAATCCTGAACATAATTATTATCTAGTACTCATGAACATAATTATCTAGTAATCCTGAACATCATAGTATGAGGAGTAAATTTACAATAATCAAAATAATACAATATAATAAATAAAGGGGCCGTCGTGGCGGTGATCGTATGGTAGGTGGATTTACAACTACATATGCAATCAGTTCCTATCACCACTGATGTTGTGAGTTCTATTCTCGATCAGGACGATGTGTACAACATATGTGATACAGTTAAATTTGTCCGTGACTTGCGACAGGTCGGAGGTTTTCTCCGGTTTCCTCCACAAATAAAGCTGACCGCCACGATATAACTGAAATATTGTTGAAAATGTCGTTAAGCATCAACAAACAAAGATACTTTTTAATAAATATTTTATAGATATTCAATCAATTAGGAATCCTACTGTTATTATATAACATTTGATTTATCTACCTTATATATACTACCAATCCACATGTGCATTGATTGAGCATGGCTTCTCAAAGACGAACGGAGAGCAGATGTATCATTATCTTATTCTGTCAAAAGCCAGTCAGCATCTAATAACAAATATAAACAAGACGAGATCATTTTTTTTTTTATCAAAAACATATTTGTCAAATTTGGTGGAAGAGTGTTTCAACAGACGATTGGTATTCATATGGGTACAGATAGAGCTCCGCTACTCTCTGATTTGTTTCTACACGTTTATGATGCAGGCTTCTTTCAAGAGCATTTTAAGAATAAATATAAAAATAGACCAAAGCTTTAATCACAGTCTCTGCTAAATACCGAGGCTTAATGTTCTGTCGCTGAGCAATTCTCGATTCGATCATTATAAGTAAAGCAAAACAAAGCAATCAAGCAAAACAAAACAAAAACAACTTAATGAGACCTAAAAAGAATAAAAAGCAAACAAACAAACAAACAAACAAAACACCCATTAAAATACAAAAAAAATAATAATAATACAAACAAAACAATAATAAAAAATAATTTAAAAAAAAATAATGATAAAATATAATTAAAAAAAAAGAACACAAAAGGATTTCATTTAGTTTTAATAAATCCTCAATTTTCAGCATGGCATTGAATAGAAGATATAAACTTTCGCTTCAACTGTCCTTTGTGTGTATCTTGGTTTTAGTAGTATACATCTTCTTTCATGAAAAGAATCGAGAACAGAATTTAGGTAACTATGTACATTTTACCACAGGCATTTGACCGATGGACCTTAATTTCCCCGTGTTTGCCAAGGGCTATTTTCAGGGCTAGTAGCGATGTAGGGTCTCTATTTAATTGTGAGTCCTGGGTAAACACGAATACTAGAAAAATACACAAGGTAAGAAACAAATTTGTCCACAAACCCGGAGGTCGACTTATTGTCTGTTACGCTGCACGCGATTGGTCAATTCTTTTCCGGAAATTTGCCTTGACCAATCGCGTAATAGAAAATAAGTGGTCGACCTCCATGTTCGTTGACAATCTGTCTTGGGAACAGATAGTCGGGGGTATATATGCAAATTAGTACGAATATGAGAGTAAACCAGTGGCACAANAGCTGATGGGGGTCCACAAGGTTAGTGCATTCCATCCGTTTATTTTTCAGAAATCAGGGAAATCGACAATAATAAGAAATTTAGCAGTACGCCGCCATTTTCAGTGATTTTGTTTCTTACCTTGTGTATTTTTCTAGTATTCGTGTGGACCCAGGACCCACAATTAAATAGAGGCCCTACATCGTTATTAGCCCTGAAAATACGTACCTCCGTTGCAAACACGGGGAAATTAAGGTCCATCGGTCAAATGCCTGTGCATTTTACTAATATAATTACAGTAATTGAGCGAGGGACCGTCGTGGCCGTGATCGTATGGTATTTGGATTTACAACTACCTATGCAATCAGTGCCTATTTCCACTGATGTTGTGAGTTCGAATCTCGATCAGAGCGAGGTGTACAACATTATGGGATAACGTTTGTCAGTGACTTTCGACTGGTCGATGGTTTTCTCCGAGCACTCCGGTGTCCTCCACCAATAAAACTTACCGCCATGATATAGCTGAAATATTGTTGAAAGTGGAGTAGAACATCATAACCATAACCCTTACCCTATTTTGGACGGATTTGACTAATTACAAAAAAATCAATATACGGAACCTGGTCATTTGTTCTCGCATGTCATAGAGAATACCAAAGTGGCGTTAAACATCATAACGCTCATCTTTGTCCGCCTTAAATGGAAGTAATACCTTCAAAAAACATGAAATCACTTACGGTTTTAGACTCAAGTCGGAAATGGTTTGATTAAGATTTATGGTGTTTAACGCCACTTTCAACAAAATGTTAGTTATATCGTGGCGGTCAGTTTAATTGGCGGGGAAAACCGGAGAAAACAACCGACAAACTTTATCACAAAATGTATCAAGTACACCTCGCCTGAGCGGGATTCGATCTCACAACATTAGTGGTGATAGGCACTGATTGCACATGTAGTTAGAAATCCAACTACCATACGATCACGGACCCCCACTTTGTACGAGTCCTTGATTACATCACAACGTTTAATCCAATAATCATCGATGTTATTACAATTTCTAATAAGACGTCTTTCTTTCGCTTTGCAAACAAACGAGCCATTTATTAGATGACAAAATCTCATTAGCACATGCGCGACACACACATATAAGCCAGGTGATAAAATCACAAAATAAAATTATTTGCACAGATGTTAACGTTTTAAACATTTATATTTACTGAAAATAATCAACAAATCCCAAATTAATACATATGGGATGTGCAATTAAAACGTGCAAGCGCAATATTATTGTGACGTACGCTCCATCAATAAGACTGAATTTCCTGTCGTAAAAGTACGTGTTGATGAATTNCCGATAGTCCGAATTTGGTCCGATAGTCCGAAGGGCCGATAGTCCGAAGGTCCGATAGTCCGAAAATGTCCCTTTTTCAGTAGTCTCTTGCACATTTCTTTATAAATGTTTGTATTATAACTTTTCAGATGACATTTACTAACAATTAAATGATTTGTTGGTATAAGTACATGTGCATTCACATCTACGCGATCTTGCATTAAAAAAAAACAATTGGCTGGTATTGACGATGCGTGAAGGAAAATGAAAAGTTTCGACCCAACTATGTTTAGTGTCAAGGTACCGATATGTCCAGGTGCCGATTTGGCCTGTACCCGTTAGATCAGAAGTGCAAAATGCAATTCACAACTAGCTATGTAATACTTGTCTCTGCATGGTATTATGCATTAGTTTCCTCTCCATTTCTAGTATTAGCAGTTCCAGGCATCTCAATAGACCCTTTCTTTAACTGCAGAGCTTCACGATTTTGGAGGGAACTGAGTGGAAACGCGCCGCTTTCCGAAAATTGACATCAGTTAACAATGAAAGTGACAATGTGAGGCCTTCATTTACTTTAGAGGACCCACCCATATTTGGTATGTCCAAAGCTAACCCTACCTCTAGCCAAACTCTAACCCGAGAACACAGCCTATGGTACGTTGACACAGTCTACAGCACTAGATGGCATATTGATACAACCTACGACGCTAGGTGCAAATATTTCAGTTACCCTATAGGTTGTGGGTCCCCTAAAGTAAATAAAGGCCCATGGTGACGTTGACATTTTTACGGGAAATTGCACGTTATCACTCAATTCCTGCAACAACAAAAAAACGCAGTCCCGCAGTTACCATGAAAGGGTCTATTGTTTTTGTGATTCTTATTCAATATGCCAAAAGGGCCAAACAGAACTCGTTATTTTTCCTGTTTCTCAGAAGTAAAGCCCACCCAAATAAATTTCTTCTCTTCTGACAACAAATAGACAATGACCATGAATTGTCTAATTCATACGCAGTTAAGTATTTGCTTTCAAAATTTCGTACCGCATCTCATGCCGGTATACTACACTTTAGGGCTCATTTATTCTTCATCGCGCGACAGTTGCATCATGATTTCGCAATTTTTGTCCTCTATTGTTAATTGGGAATCTTTAGAATTTGGACATACAAATTTATTCATTAGTGGATGGCGATTGTCGCGCGACATACAGCGACGAAGCATAAATGAGCCCTTATGATACTATAAAAATGATCTCCATGTATTATGAAATAAAAGAATGTGTCCATGGGACAGATATGCCCCTTCATATTAACTCGTTCGGCAATCTTGAAGTAGGTAGGCGACAGCTTTAATAATAGCTTACACGTTACAACTCAATCATTACCAAGCTCTATACCAAGTATCGAACCATACATTCCTTGCAAAAGAATCCGAGAAATCTTTTACGAAAATTTGTGCGTTTTTTAGACAAAAATTCGCAGCAAAGTTGGTCGATAAATAGGAAGTAGGTATGTGACAGCTTCCAAGATAGCGTACACAAAATATGAAACAGATGTCAAGGAGACAGCGAAATTTCCACTATTAAACGGAGAAAATTTGAGGACCCAGCAAAACATTCACGGCACCCCCTCTAAATAACGCAAAAAAAACATGGTGTATACTTGATTTTAACGTCAATATTACGATTTTATTTTCTCTATTTAATAGATAACACACTTAAAGTTGTAAATCTAAGTACTTTATCAAAGAGGATATAAATATTTCTTGCATTTTGATCAATTTTTTCATTTGATTATACTGTTTGTAAAATGCTAAAACTTCAGAGCATCCTGAGCCTGAGC
>MJUT01048787.1:268688-291950 GCA_002080005.1 Gigantidas platifrons
ACCAGAGTTACTCCCCTTTTTTTACTTCAAAATGGTCCTTGGATGGTCCCCTTTCAGAATTATGAGTGATACAGGCTCACCTGACCCTCTAGTTTACAGTAGTTTCAAAATTTAATCTTACGATATAACCTTGGCATCGGGGGACCAGTGGCCAACGGCCTTCTATTTTTATTTATTTGATTGACAATGAAACATTTTTGTCAACTATTCTTCACACTAATCTGGAATAATTGATCATAATTAACGATTTAATACTAATTTACAGAAAATAAATGGGGGTCCGTCGTGGTCGTGATCGTATGGTATATGGATTTATAACTAACTATGCAAACGTTGTGAGGTCTACTTGGACAATATTACAGATAAAGTCTGTTTGTGACCCCAAGTGAGAATTGTTTCAGCTATAGACCCAATGGACGCGAACAAATTCCATTTCGACAAGATGATGGTGATGTAATTGTACATTTTTCTGTACTTGTATGGTCTAGAACAACACGCCTATACATGTATCACCGAGATGAAACGGTCGGAAATTAAAACTACATACGGCGTTGCGTTAAACTGAAGTGCATCTGAAAGACAATTTTTTCAATCTAAATTCCTCAATGGCATATCCTTCATTTGAATCGTTTAAATTCACGTATTCGCGTGTCACAAGATATCTCCAACATGGACTTTTCAGTCATTGATTATACCGGAAGTGGATGCATTTGATCGGATGTCCTTGGAATTGTCCCCTTAATGCCAATCGGTTGGTAAATGGAAGACGATGGAAGACAACATTGTCATATTCAACTCACAAACAAACTTCAGATAAACAGAGAGTTACAATGGCGGATAATATGAAGCAGCCGGCCGCGATACCGGTAATACCAGTATTGCATTATTTACAATACTGGTATTTCCAGTATTGTAAATACTTCAGATAAACAGAGTTACAAAACAAGGTAAACAAACGTGTGTCCCACTAGAAACAAAGATGGCGACCATATAATGTTAACATCAAACTCCCCAGAGAGTGGAACGTATTCATTCATTCAAATTGTCAAGGAATAAAATAAAACATGGACCATTTACCTTGGGATGGAGCATTGCATTTAATTATCAATGCAAAAGTGATAAGGAATGTGCATATTACAGTTCCGTGTTGTGATGTCCGTTACGATTTCCGCATAAAAAACGATGGTCGGTTCGTCTTAACCTCCATTTGTTTGTAGGACGGCTCGTGTCTTATTTACGTTATTTGTGTTTGCTTACGCATAGTGATGTCCACATATTATGTTGTGTTTTTGTTTTGTTTGTCTTCGTCTTGTGTACACTATGTTCCCGGTTTCTCTAAATTGTGCATTTTTCATTGCCCCTTTAGTATTCTTTAACGTTTATTTGGAAAAATGGTTCATCAGACACAGCCTTTAGCTGGATTTTTATATAGTGCTACCACACCGAAACAACAATCCTCATGCAGACATGTCGCTCCACTCAGAAACATTATCCTAATGCCGAGTCAACCAGTTTTTACTCTAGAAACCCCGCTAAAGTTAAATAACATGTATAATTTAAGTGTCTGCATCTGTTGCATTGTATGACGTTATTAGCATTTGTATTGTTATTTATGGTAGTTAATTTATATATGTATAGATTTAGTTCACAATGCAATATTTTAAATACATTGCTAATGTACAAAATAAGAAATACTATACAATTCTTTTCTTATACATGTACATGTATACATAATGATTTCGAGAAGTTTTTCCCCCGATTTTGTGTTAAAGATATGGAAGTCTGTTCTTATAACTGGACGAATACAATAAGAATAGAGGCAACTTAATTATAGAAATAAATCAAGCACACGTGATAAATGTCTATTTTAAGAGAAATAGATTAGTAGTAATGTACAGCACGAATGTTATAGAAGACACTCCTTCCATGAGAGATAAAATCACACCTTAACTTCTCAATATTCATTCAATATAATTAATCGTGATGGGGCTTTTATGTCAAGTCTGACTAAATATCATTGAGGGAACGCCGCTGCCACCAAATAAAGCGTTGGGGGTGGTAATACGACCCGTCTATTAGGTAGTTTTAACAAATGATAAATCTCTCATCGCTGTCAACTTTCTTTAATCCTCCGAACAAAATTTGCAATACCTTTATAAAATTACCTGAGTGGAAAAAAAATGTTCTAAACTTTTCACATTTTCTGCTTGTAAACTCTTTAGCCCACCGTACAGCCCATACATCAACTATATACAACACAATAATAATGACATACTATCGGTGTGTATGACATAATTTAGCTAGTCTGTCCGCGAATCAATCAACTACGGGCAGAAAGTTATCTCTCTATATGATACAGTATAGTATATACATCGTCCATTGATTAAATATATGCTTGATCTTACGACATGTTAGACCCGAACGATAGATAGCACGTGTCTTCTGCTGGTGATACATGGATGTGTAACAATCTCCCGCTGTGTGGCGCTGCTAGAATATCACGCACAGAATATTCTTAAAAGTTTTGTTATTCGTGATTATTTATTTAAAAGGTTAATCCAACGATTCTATAAGGAAATTTTGATAAATTTAATTTCACAACAGGAACTCCAAGTTCAAACAAAATTTTGTTTGTGGTATACTTCAGAATATTTATTAGTATAGTCTATATGTATACGATTATGAACATGACAAATTGGTGATAAGGACATCTCAGTTGACCCATTCAAAATGATATGAAATTTGTGAAACTAAATTTGTGAAATTTATTTTTAAAACGTCAAAAAGAAAAAAAAATGAAAATGAAACATTGCTGGAATTTTTGGATTTGTATTTAAAGACTGTGTGAAAGCGTAAATATTTTAGTCGACAAAAAATTGGAAAACTGTGTGAAACAGTAAATATTTTAATCGACAAAAAAGTATTTTAGTTAATGAAAATATTTAAAGGATGAAACCTCGGATATCATGAACGGAATTGCGACAATGTACTTACACAAGCGGTGGAAACAACGATGTTACTAAACCAAATTCTTTTATTTTTTGGGATTATTTGTTCAATATCTTCAACACCGACAGTTCTGGCGTATTTTGGGTATGTATGTTACGTAAATTATCAAAACTATTCATGAATGCATGCTGGAATATGTTTCTGTTCTTCTTTTATGTTCTCTTCGTTTAGTATATACTGTTTATTTCTCTCCCTCTCTCTATCTTCTTTAATTAAAGACCATTAGCTTAATTTGATTTTTCTTCGGAATGTTTTTTTTTTGCATGCATGTTAGAAAATTGCAAAAAAGAAAGAAAGAAAGAAAGAGAATTTCGTTGTTTTTCTCCATGTGCTTTTCTTTCGTTCAGAGACGTGATGCGATAAATCGTGTATAAATATTGTAAATTTACACTATCTATTTTTATAGAAAGAAAAATTACGTTCTGTTAAATTTAGTTTCCCCACATTTTAAAAATACTTTTAAAACATTTCATGGCATCTATGCCTGCCGTTTTTGAGTAAGGGAATCGGTTTGGGTCTCTCCAATCCGCAATGGAGCATTTAGATGAAAATCGCATGGAAAAGATTCACGGATATAATGTAACTATTTTAGCATTTAAACAAACAAACAAACAAACAAAATAAATAAATAAATAAATAGAAGACGCTTTTATGTTTTTTAGTCGGATGTAATAAATAATACTAGACTATTACAATGTACTTTTAACCGGAGTTCCCGCCAATGTAATATCACGTACTATGTACTTTAAAATAATTCAATCATAATTTTTCTTAGGTATATATTTGAACTGACTAAAAAGGTGTTGGGGGATTTTAGTGAAATATAAATATTGTCATTTTTAGCCATGCTACATTCAAATCTATTTAAGCTAAAATTGCTGTTCACTTTTCATGATCATGATTATTTTAAATAATAATTTCAGCGTATTTTATAGAATGTTCTCGTATATCAGTTGGAAATATTGTTGAAAGTGGCATTAAACACCATAAACCATAAATCAGTTGTACAGGACCTATATATATTAAACGGCTGATCACAAACATACACAAACAAATTGTATTTTTTGGACCTTTTCCATTCATATCAATATTTGTGTGTGGCTTGTTATTTCTATAAATAGTACAGATGAAATATATACACAATTGTCTAGGGTGCTAATATGAATAATTGATTCATTAATATATTCTGTCATAAAACAACGACTTTTTTCTCTCCTTTTTTCTCAGTTTGTGTTCGGCCAAAAAATGTGCTCTAAAAACATGATCGTTCAGTTGAGAATTATTTAATTTGAAAACAAATGTGATCTTAAAAAAGTGTGATACATGTAAATTTTACGAATGTGTATTGGGAAAAAAAAATTGCATTTAGTTGATTGATTGATTATATATTGTCAAATGTAAATGATGCAGTATTTTCAGCCACATTGATGGCGAGAACAAGTTTAAAACAATATAGGTAATCGTTGGCTCTGGTATAGGTTACGGTCCCATAGTCCCAAGATATATATATAGAAACCTTTCTTATCAAACTGGAAAATTCGCCTTCTAACGGACACCAACGACCACTCTTAGTAAACTGGAAATCTTGCTATACCATGGCCACCAACGACCTCTCTTAACAAACTGGAAAATTTGCCTTACAACGGACTCCCAACGACCTCTCTTAGCAAACTGGAAAATTTGCCTTACAACGGACTCCCAACGACCTCTCTTAGCAAACTGGAAATTTGGTCTTATAACGGGCCCCAACGACTTCTCTTAACAAACTGAAAATGTTGTCTTACAACGGGCTCCACTGACCTCTCTTAACAAACTGAACATTGTGCTATACAACGGACTCCCAACGACCTCTCTTAACAAACTGGAAATTTTGCCTGACAACGGGTCCCAACGACCTCTCTTAACAAACTGGAAAAGTTGCCATATAACGGGCCCCCAACGAACAATCTTAATCTGGAAATTTTGACTTACATTGGGACACCAATGACATCTTTTAGCAAACTGGAAATTTAGATTTACGAAACCCCCAAGCCCATCCCCACCAACGACCTCTTTTAGCAAACTGGTGATCCTTCTCCGCATTGCTGCAAGTTGTATTGTATGTACATATTAGAGCGTGTAAGGAGACACTCATTATGTCACATCCAAACGATCGAGGCATATATTTTATTCTCTCTGCAAAACCAGTGGATATCCCTTTCGGGGGGGGGGGGATGAGATCACAGTGTATCTCAATACTGTGAAACTAAGTCATAATTGTAGTCTAAATGATCATTTGTGAATTTGTGAATCCATTGGTTGAAGTATGTATCTCTTTTAATTGGTTGAAAATATTTTTTACCCATGGTGATTTGTTTTTCTTTTTGTCTCGAAAACGAACCTTAACCATGTTGAATATATATCCTAGTGTTTTATCAGTTATTCCGCAAAATATTTTTTTTTACCTTTTTTTTTTTTTACATGTCCGTATATTTTTAACAATAATTCCCAATCAATATATACTATTTAATATTTAAATCGACATAAGTTAGAAATGTACAGGCAAAAAATGAAAATAAAATAATAATTTAACTAAAGCATTTACCAGATTAATCATTTTGCAAGATTCTAGTCATTTTCTCAATCACATTTTCCACCGCCACATATATATACTGAAATATTGTTGAAAGTGGCGTTGAATACAATAACTCTTATCATTTTCCAGAATAATAGACACAGAATAATCATCCTATTCTATATTATGAAACTTTGCATGGTTAATGAAATGACTCCTTCAAATTAATATCTTCATTAAAAGAAAATCAACCACTTAATCTTTGGTATATGTCCACGTATTTTTTTTTTTTTGTATTAGACCGATTATTTAATGTGTTTGTTTCGAAATGCTCTTGATTTGGGCTTTTAAGTTTCTAACACCCCCCCCCCCCTTTTCACTCCAGATGAAAGTTGTATATTATTTTTGTCTTTGCAATTGGTATAGGGGCCGTCGTGGTCTTGAGATATTGTTGAAAGTGGCGTTAAACACATGACCTTTACCCCAACAATTGGTGTCGTTGACTCTTTTTTTATATTGATTTTTTGATTTCTGGTGATTTAATGCCACTTTCAACAATATTTCAGCTATATCATGGCGACCAGTTTTAGTGGTGGAGGAAGCTGGAGTACCCGGAGAGAACCACCGACCATGGGCAAGCAACTGGTAAACTTTATCACATTCGGCTGCGAGTCGAATGCACCATTTTTTGTAATTTACAAAGCTGGGCGCGAACCCACGCCGTATTGGTGATAGTGTAGGCTTGTATGAGTTGTTAGATCCAACGACCTAACCCATTGAGCCACCCTGGCGCCGACTCTTTTTTTTTAAGCTGGTATCTTCTTTAATGAAATTCATAATATTCTTTTCATCTCCTTTATAAATAATCTTGAAACTGTTAAGAAAATACTAATGGATGAAAGCAAAAACCTTTGAAGACAAAAGGAATCTTCAAATTTTCATCTTTTTGAGGGAATATTTAAAATCGCTTGGCACCTTTTGAGATTACTTTTCCCCGAGACATATTCAATAGAAGCATAACTTAGGAATAAGATTCATCGCTGTGTGGTATCCCCTCTCCGAAATGGACTTTTTTTTTAGATTTTATTGAGAGCACATATAAATTCACAGAATATCAGGAGAAAAATCAGTAGCTTAAATATGGTTGTAAGAGGCATTAAGCGCTCGTAATCAATAAGACATTTTTTTTTACCGTAAATCACTGTTGAGACATCTTTTTGTTCACGAAGTATGTATATTCTCATTCTATGGTGATTTAGATTGTTTAGGTTTAGGATTATGGTGCCTAACGTCACATTCAACAATCTTTCAGTTATATCATGGCGGTCAGTTTTATTGGTGGAGCAAACCGGAGTTTTAAAAATACTGGTGATTTAGAAGCAATTCAGTAAAATACACCGAAAATATGAAATACTAAGGATTAAGATCTTTATTACAATCATACATGTCTACAAAATATAATATGCATTAAATAATAATAATGCCAATTTAAAGACAAACATTTATTTTATCAAAATGTTTGAAATAGGGGAGACCACTCTATTTGAAAATTAATCTTTAAGTCAAATTTGTCTCAAGGATTTGTCTTGACAAACTGTTTTGCTTATATTGAAGATATAATTTCTACTCCAATGTACCGTTAAATATCTATTCTGATCGTCCTGAATATAGCTGAAAAATTGCTCGCTGGACGTTAAACACCAATCAATCAATCAATCAATCAATCAATATATTCTGAAAAAAATCACGTCCATGTAATACACATAAAAACTAGCTTGGAACTTTGCTCAAGAAAAAAATCTTTATTTAAATATAAATTGCATGTGTGCTGTACACTCAATGGTCTCACGTGGTGAAAACATATATACAAAAACCGACGAATAGAGGTGTAATAGTAAAGGAAAGATCTCAAATTCAAATGTTCTTTTTTATTTACTCTTAAGTACTTCGTGCTTAAAGGCTATATTTTACAATCAAAAATCAAATGTACAAAATGTGTTTCATACCTTATCTGTTGACATCTGTATTTTATTTAATAAATAATTCGAAAAATAAATAAATGATTAAAAAAAATAAAAAAAAACATGTACATGCCGAAAATTCAGACCTTTAACCATGCCAACAGAGAAACAACATGCATATATATTTAGACAATATAGGTATGGTGTCTTTTTATATGAGATTTATTTGGATGAGGCTAAGAAACAGGGGTACTGCGAGGCTCTGCCGAGCAGTCCCTCTTTTTCGTGCCGAATACAAATAAATCTCATATAAAAAGACGCCATACAATGTACGTATATTGTCTTTATACTGCAATACTATATTTTTTTCTCGCTGTTTTCTATATAAAAAAATAATTAAAATTCGTATTCCCCGTCATGGGCCCCATTTAAAAAATGCTTTATACAGGACATTGTCCAGTATAAAGCAAATGAAAAGTTCCAAAAAGGGGCGTGGCCTAAATGTTTTATACAGGACATTCTCCAGTATAAAGCAAAAGTTTATACGACCCCCTTTATCAATGCTGTAAAGTTACCAATTGCCAATTGCAGCATAAAATGTTTTATATATGCCCCAAACCCCTTTATTTTGTAATCGTCTAATAAAGTTCAATATCAAATGCATGAAAAATAATTTCTGAACATAAAAAAAGGGGGTGGGGTCTTTGTGACCGTGATCGTATAGTAAGATAAGATATGTTTACTGCCAATCAAGGACCTATTAAATGAGTTATATGTATAAACATATAGTATGATTATCATTTGTTTATAAATATGTTTTACACATATAATAAAACATCAACAATAATGACAATAACATCACAAGGAAAAAGACACACATATACTAGTGTTATATTTCTGATATTGTAAACAAATATGTAAGTATATAAATTACATACTTATTATTTTCTGCTCAACTGAAATTTGAATGGACAATGAATTAATAACAATCCTCCCCATTACGGAGGCAGAAAAACAGAGCTAGCGTTAAAGATAGGTTGGCTCTGCTGTAGAAGACACCAGGGGATGGTGTTGATAGGATGACAGGCCACTGTCAATACATACAGATAAATAATGTTTGAGGATGATATACCCTTCCTGTCTATAAAGCAAAATTGATAGAAATACAAGTCACCCCAATGCAATGTATTCACCAAGGGGCGATCCCTTAAAATTGTCCCGTAAGTACATTGTAGTAGTATTAATAAATATATAAAATACTAATTAACCAAAACCTCTCTGTAGTTCTAGGTTTGTGGTAAACACTTTTCACTTGATACAACAAGGGGTCGTTGTGGTCGTGATCGTATGGTAGTTGGATTTACAACTACACATACAATCAATGCCTATCACCACTAAAGTTGCGAGTTCGACTCTCGCTAATGGCGAGGTGTACTCGATATAACATTATGTGATAAAGTTTTTCAGCGACTTGCGGTAGATTGGTGTTTTTTCCTGTTTCATCCACCAATAAAACTAACCGCCACGATATAACTGAAATATTGTTGATAGTGGCGTTAAACACCATCAAGCAAACAAAACCAAAAACCAAAATCCGTGCACTTGTATTGGCATTTTTAACCACTGCAGAGTTCAAGATTTACTAATATTTGTGCACTAATAGCGTTATTGTCAATCGCTGAAACTGCAGAATTCAAGATTATACAAATACAATTTTGCGTTATAAATCGGTTATTAGATGAACTTGCTCTTTGATGAAAGTGAGAACTTGGAAATGATCCATACGGTATGCGAATGTTTATATCTCTTTGCTTTTGTTAATCAGCTTATCATCATATATTTGACATTCCTATAAGACAGATAAATGTCGTTTGTAATCAAACATAATTACGCTTCCCTTACATATTTATTGCCTATATATACCTGAACATTTTCCGTTCATTTAAAATAATCGTTCTTTTGCCTTAGAGCTTTTATTTTTACTACAGTATAGTGTTCATATTATGATTTATTTTTATTACTGTAAAGTGCTCATGTTATGTTTAGTATTTAAAAGGTGAAGCAAAAGTGTGCACTTGTTTAGCGGGTGAATAGGAACACTTATGATGCTAATAATCGGTTTAACCTGTCCACATGTGTTTGCAATTATAACCAATTCATAGATTTACTTAAGCATTTGTCGTCTATCTAACTGAACCCATAAGGAACCCAGAGATATGACAAAGCTCCGGGTAACACCCCTCTAATAGGGGGTGTCCGCTAGTTTTGTTGAACGAATCACATACACCACTCGTCAATTATAACGGGACATATGCGAGTGGTTTGTTTTTTGACAATGCCACGCTCTTTGTACTTTAAATAGAACTTTCAGCAGCTCCTAATGAGCTTTGTTATAAGTGGTCGTTGGTAGTCCGCCACAAGGCTACATTATTTTAGGAGGACCTGGGTGGCTCAATGAGCTAGGTAGTTGGATTACCTAACAACTCATACAAGCCTATCACCAATACGGCGTGGGTTCGCGCCCGACTTTGTAAATTACAAAAAAGGGTGCACTCGACTCGCAACCGCAAGTGATAAAGCTTACCAGTTGCTTGCCCATGGTCGATGGTTCTCTCCGTGTACTCCGGCTTCTTCCAACACTAAAACTGGTCGTCATGATATAGCTGAGATATTGCTGAAAGTGGCGTTAAGCACTAAAATCAAATCAAATCAAGTACATTTTTTTCGATCAAATCGATCACCCCATTTTTCGTATGACAATCAAAACATCCCTCCATATGTTCATCTCAAGTAGTGTCACATTACTTACGAACATGATTTATTGTTTGTAAACAAATATTATCATGATTAAAGCTGAAATACTGCTGATGTGACGTTAGACACCAGTCAATCAATTGGTTTACTGTAAGTCTTGGTTTCGGTCAATATTGAGTGATGGTAGAATTGTAGTAAAAATCGTAGTTTCTGTTTGATTATTTAAGCTAAGGTATTGAATAGTTTCACCTGTGATGGCGAATTGTTTGACAGTTCTAGTATAAATGTTGTTTCTAGGTTTAGCAGATCACCGCGGTAGGTAATGGCAGACATGCTCGCAACATCGCGGCAGGCAATGGTTAGCGTGCTTGCGACACCGCGGTATGCAATGGCTAGCGTGTTCGCAACACCGCGACTGGTAATGGTTAGCGTGCTCGCAACACTGCAGCATGTAATGGTTAGCGTGCTCGCAACACCGTGGTATGTAATTGCTAGCGTACTCGCAACACCGCGGCAGATAATGGTTAGCGTGCTCGCAACTCCGCGGCAGGCAATGGTTAGCGTGCTAGCAACACTGTGGCAGGTAATAGTTAGCATGCTCGCAACTCTGTGGCAGGTAATAGTTAGCGTGCACGCAACACTGTAGAAGGTAATAGTTAGCGTGCTCGCAACACCGCGGTATGTAATGGTTAGCGTGCTCGCAACACCGCGATAGGTCATGGTTAGCGTGCTCGCAACACCGCGGCAGGCAGTGGTTAGCGTGCTCGCAAATCCGCGGAAATAATGGTTATCGTGCTCCCAACACCGCGGCAGGTAATGGTTGGCGTGCTCGCAACACTGTGGCAGGTAATGGTTAGTGTGCTCGCAGCACCGAGGCAGGTAATGGTTAGCGTGCTCGCAACACCGCAGCAGGTAATGGTTAGCGTGCTCGCAACACCGCGGCAGGTAATTGTTAGCGTGCTCGCAACACCGCGGCAGGTAATGGTTAGCGTGCTCGCTTCGAGTGTGGTAGATCGTTGGTTCGATACACAGTCACCAATTGAGAAGCTATGGTATTATGTCATGACTACGTCATTATATTTTCAGTGTATAAATTATTTTGCTTTATTAAAACTTTATGTTTACGCGATCATATATGTAAGTTTATATCATATCCAATCCTGGTTTGATTATATGTTTCAAATTCCATTTTAATCATTTGGTCTTTCTTAAAGACATCAAAGCAAAGTATAAGATATTAATAAGGTAAATATCAATGTTTTTTGGGTACTGATGAACGGCTCCCATGGTACAATCAACACAGCTGCCCAACATGTCTCCAGATTGCATGATAGTTGGATTTACGACTACATGTGCAATCAGTTCTTATCATCATTAAGGTTTTTGGTTTGAGTCGTTTGAGGTCTAATCGATACAACATTGTGTGATAATGATTGTCAGTGACTTGCGACATGTTGGTGGATTTCTCTGCGTACTCCGGTTTACTCCGCAAAAAAAAAAACTGACCCCCACGATATAGCTGAAATACTGTTGAAAGTGGCGTTAAATACAATAACGCTAACACTAACCCTCTCCAGATTGCCCTCTTGTCAGGTTAGGACCGTAAACAATAGTGGGTAACATGCTTGAACAGCGCCATGTTCAGGTGGTACCATACACTTAAGGTAACATTTGATCTGCTCGTTTAATTTTCTTATTTTTTTGGCAGTGTGCTTGAATATATCCAATGTAATAAATATCAAAATTTTAGCAAATTCCAACCAACAGACTCAGAGCTATAAATTCACTAGCCATATAGCAGCTTTTCTCTCTGTGGTTTTGATCACCGAGATGCTTCAAATCTGCATACAAACATCATATGATCAAAACGTTCAACTGATTTTAAAGAGTTATCTCGCTGTAGTGTTAGGTACCCCCTTAATGTGATTATTTTGATGCAGTAACATTAATTATTTTAATTGATCTATAAAATTAACATTTCACGCTTCAAGAATATTGGCATATGTGGTCTTCTAATACAGCGACAGTTTTATGACATTTTTATTAGAATTTTATATGTTTGGACATAGAAAATCGTTAAACGACAGAGACTGGCAAATGTGTTATGTTTCATATATATCTGGTTTACTTTTTATTTTCTATTAATTTGATTTTGAGTGTCCGACAGTCAGTAAGATAATTTTGTTGGTAAATTGGTGGCTCAGTAGTCTCCAAAAGATATCTTTAGCGTGAAGGGAACGTGACACATTCCAAACACTTTGCCCACTATAGTCCACAGGGGGAAGGAAGTTACATAAATACAACGATTATGATCAATACAGTAGACAGTACATTTGACAAATTGATAAAAACAGTAAATGTCACTAATTGAGATTATACTCGGTAGTGATACAGCATATTTGTGAGGATACTATAGTACCTGATCTATGCCAAAGTGCAATCCAACTACTAGTGGTTGTAATATAACCTGACAACTCCCATCGAGAGATCCCCTCCATCTGTCACCCACGAAAACGCTGGACAGATATGTGGGAATGGCAACGGAAGCCGCCACAAATACCCAGCACAGTATTACGGATTATTTGTCAATGTGAAGGAAACGCTGGACAGATCTGTGGGAATGGCACCGGAAGCCGCCACAACTACCCACTATACAGTATTAAAGATTTTGAGTCAACATGAAGCAACATATATACATACAGATTGTTGTTTGATGTTCACTATAAAAATACATAGCAGTGCGTTTGATAAGTACAAAACAGGCATCTCCATCTTACTATATGAGTACCCTTCGCGAGCACACGAGTTCATCCCCGGTTTGTTTGGTGGGGTCTGTTTTGCTCATCTTTTTAGTTTTTGTGTTGTCATATTAAATGTCTTTACGTACTGAGTTCCGTGTTGTGATGTCCGTTACGATTTTCGCATAAAAACGATTTTCGGTTCCTCTTTATCTCCAGTTGTTTGTATGAGGGTTCTTGTCATATTAACGTTATTTGTGTTTGTTTGAGTACAGTGGTATCCAATATATATTGTGCTTTTTTTTTCTTTTTCTTTTTTTTTTCTTTTTTTTCTTTTTTTTTTTTTTTTTTTTTTTTTTTTTTTTTTGCTTTGTTTGTCTTCGTCTTGTGTCTTGTGTACCCTATGTTGCCAGTTTCTCTGGATTGTCCATTTTTGATTACTGTTTCGCTATTCTCTAACGTTTAAATGCAAAAGGTACATAGACGACCCACACTACTATATATATATGCTGAAATATTACTCACTTGTGTTAAGCAACAATCTTTCGCTCACTAATCATCTATGTCTGCTTACTGTAACTCTGTAATATCTTATTGTCGATAATATCCAGGGGCCGTCGTGGTCGTGAAGTATGGTAGTTGGATTTATGACTAACTATGTAATCAGTGCATGAGTTCGAACTCCTCTCAGGCGAGGTGTACTTGATACAAAATATGTGATACAGGTTATCAGGGACTTGCGGCAGATCGGTGGTTTTCTCCGGGTACTCCGGTTTCCTTCACGAATACAATTAATCGCCACGATATAACTGAAATATTGTTGAAGGTGGCGTTAAACACCATACCCCTAACCCTCTATGCCTGATTACTGAAACTCGGTAATATCTGATTGTCGATAATATCCATGTCACACTTTTCTGTTATGCTGCAGTAGTGATCAGCAGAATTGCATTGGTTTAAATTAAGACAAGAATGAAAGTAAGGCCGGATAAATCTGTCAACGATTAAAATGTTTATAAAACTAATATTTACATTTTAACAGCTTTTATTTCATGTACGAATACATATTTATGTAAAGGTGAAAAATACAAATAAACATAAAAAAATAAACAAACGGTATATTAAAATAAAAACAAAACTATAACTCAACCAATATATCAGTACCTTACTGCCTATATCGAGGTGTAGGTATAAACCTTTGCTTTATATGTCTGCATTATGCATATTGTCTTCTGGTATCCTGCATCTTATGTAAAGCAAAGTGCAATAGACACTGCTCGAACGCGTCTTGCGTTGTAGAGCAAAGAGCAATACATACTGGTCGAACGCGTCTTTTGTGTTAGAGCAAAAAACAATAGACATTGCTCGAACGCGTCTTGTATGGTAAAACAAAGAGCAATATACATTGCTCGAACGAGTCTTGCGTTGTAGAGCAAAGAGCAATAAACACTGGTCGAACGCGTCTTGCGTTGTAGAGCAAAGAGCAATAAACACTGGTCGAACGCGTCTTTTGTGATGGAGCAAACAGCAATATACATTGCTCGAACTCGTCTTTCGTTGTAGAGCAAAGAGCAATATGCATTGCTCAAACGCGTCTTTTGTGGTAGAGCTAAGAGCAATAGACACTGCTCGAATACGGACTGCCTTGTAGACACCGTAGAATAAATTTAACCATTATCTCCAATGTTTTTGTGTAAATTTAGCCTTTTATTTTGCATGTTTGACATTACAGAAAAATCACAACGTACGTAAATCATCGGGAAATATACAAATTATTTGCATTCGCCTCGAGACGGGAAACAAAAGCTCATAACATGCTCGATTATCTTCCTATTTCTAAAGCTCGTACACATTTGCCGATAATGTAGAAACCACGAGAGGTATAATACTAGAGAGTTGAGCTCAATTTATACACTAATTAATGAGGATTCTTATATATTTAGTCTACTACACGTGCTACGCTCGCTCGTGTAAAGTCTTGTTGATGTTTATCTATGGTTGTTTAGTTGACAGCTTGCATCTTGTTCTTCTCTTCTGTAACGCAGTTTCCTCTCGTATGATCACTATCGATTTATTTATTCAAGGTTAATAATGTGTAGTGTACGTAACGCGAGTTGTCAGCTTCATCACTGAGTTCTTAGTTTAGTTTAGATGTACATTGTATGGTAGTTGGATTTACAACTACATGTGCAATCAATGCCTATCACCACTAAAGTTGTGAGTTAAAACTCAGTTCACGGTGAGGTGTGCTCGATACACCATTATGTGATGAAGTTCGTCAGTTACTTGCGACAGGTTGGTGGTTTTCTCCGGATACTCCCGTTTCCTTCATCAATAAAACTGACCGCCATGATATCGCTGAAATATTGTTGTAAGTGGCGTTAAGCACCATCAAACAAACAAATAATAATAATATATAGTGGACGTAACGCGAGTTGCCAGCTTCTTAATTTAGTTTAGATGTACATTGTAACAAGAACGTAGATATCTAATTTAATGCGCACCGCGCTTTTCTGGAAAAACCTACATCAAAGGGCCTAAACAGAATAGCCAAAATCTGATAAGATCAGCTATGCTAAAACGGGGGGGGGGGGCCTTAGTATGTTTTCCCATAATAATTACATTATTTATGAGCTGTAAATATATATATATATATGCAATAAACCATGTCAGTGCCGAAACACTGACTACTGGGCGGATGATACCCTCGGCGCCGCCTCTTAGTTAACCAGCAGAGGAAACAAAATAGAGTAAAACGGAAGTTTTTCTACCTTTATATTTTACATCCAATATATTTTTCTCTGCGAGAAAAGAGAATAGAGTACAAAAGGAGTGTCTCGACCTGTCTATAACTACAATTAATATCAACTATAAATCATACTGTCACTGACAAATAGGAAATCCCGTGTCTGGCACCAAAAGAAAGCCGGACCTATCAAGAAAGGGATTATCTAATAAAAGCAAGCGCTGTCTGTTTTAATTATTTCTGAGATCATATCCTGATGGTAATCTCACACTAATTAAGTATTTATTAAGTAGTATGTTAGAAGATGTTACAGAGATAATTAATAATCAAGGTTATGTAGGTATTACATGAAAAAACAACACATGCGCACGTGTAATATTAACATCAGACGAAGACCGCTCTGTATGTTTTTTTTTTTTATTCATGTAGTATTAATAAATTGGTGTTTTCATAATGACCCTGTTATGTGTCCAAGGTCTCTAATAATGGCCCAAGAAGTCTGTATTGGCCCGAGGCAACGCATTGCAAAGAACCACCAACAACTATCCCTCACAAACAGTCAATCTTATATTTAATTTATTATAAGAATTAAATCGAAATTAGAAGTTAACTATTAGTAACTCAACATTAGCACATCCAGTTTGAAAGCAAGATAATTTTTTCTTATTGAAAAGTGTCGCTGATGAGTCTTTTTTCATTTTGATTATAAATGAATATTAAAACAGGCAGTCCATATATTCGACAAAAAAGACGAGAAATAATGTAGTTATAATAATTGGTCAAACTTCATTCAAATATGATACAGACACTATATTAAATGATAGGTCTTGAAGAAATATTTTATGTAATTTTTTTTTTCAGCAAGAACATAGATATACAATGTATTGCACACGACGTATTTCTGGAATAACCTTCACCAGGAACGGTCAAAATCGAAAGATTTGAAAGCCAAATAAATTACAAGTTTTGGGAGCAATAAAACCTAAACCTAAACAGGATAGTCAAAATCACCTTGAGGGAGAACCCTAGTTCTAGTGACTCATAAAAGGACCCCTTCTTGATCAATATCCGAGTGGTGCTTCCTTCCACATGTGTTGTAATCGGTCAATCAAAACATTTCTTTGATCAAGATTTGCTTAGCGCATGTTTCTCACTGGAAGTTTAGATCAGTGTGTATTTACTATAATATCCGTTAATCTGTTTCGTGTTTACCCTTGCCGCCATATCTTAATTAATACTCAAACAATACTAAGATAATCGCTTGTCATTAAGTGCTAAGTATATAATTTGCTGCATTCCTCTCCATCCTGATTGGTCTTTGATGATACGAGATCAAAGTTCAACTTAGATGACGCGGAATGTTAACCGGAAGGTGATGTTCGGTCGTATGATGCATTTTGACAGTTTACATTAAGATTGTCTCGACATAGAAAATAGTACTATCACCAATAAGATCTTAGGAGAAGTTTGTGCAGTATAAAAATGCTTAAACACTTAATGCAAATATGCAAACGTCTTTGTTTATCAGTTGCCATTATATTATTTGGCAACAGCTGCCAACGGTGAAAAAAAAATCATGGAATCTAAAATTTATCAAGAGGTGTACAAGACCTTTGATCGTCCAATGAATACGAAATATTATGTGTATATCTGTTATCTTTCATATGCGATAGTTATCACAAAGTTCCAGTTGCTACGAAATATGTATCGATTGATATTTGTTTTTATAACGTCAAGTGAGCCGCATACAAAATAAAAGTAGCACTGGAATGGGTACAAGGATATATGTTTAAGGGGTCTTGTCGTTCAGACTTTAGTTTTCTGTGTAGTGTATTTGACAACTGTTTGCTTTGTTGTCCTTTTTTCTTTGGTAATTGTATTGTCTGTCCTCTATTTACGGTTTCTGATTATTCCTTTGTTATCTTCAAATCTGTCCAAATTGCAATGAGTGAAAATGAGTTATTGACAAGACCGGAACTTTTAGCCTTGCATCGGGCTAACACGGCTTCCTCCCATACTGTACTTGTTGATCATTACGTGCTTCTGCAAGTTTGTCATTGACGTGTGAGAAGGACACTATTCTCCGAACGTCATGTATTATCTAACATTCCATCCCAAAGGGCAAGAGAGTTGTTTATTTAATTCGTCACTGTGGAAGGGGTGGGATGGAGGTTTACATGCGACAATGGAGAAACTATGTCTTAATTTTATACCCTTATGCTACTACCATGGGTCCTAAAAGATCAGTGTGAAATGTAGAACAGCGATAAAAGCGTTGTTCATTTACTTTAATTGGTGTCCGTATACAGGAAAGTGAGAGGTCATGTACATGTATTTTTTGCCTCTATTTCTACGATTTTCCGAATGGCTGTGGAACTGTTCGGACATTGTAGTATATGTTGTTCTTCATTTTATTATTCGACAAAAAAATATTATAGGGCAACAATAATTAATTAATATATAGACAAATAATACATTATGAAATTATTTCAATACATTTACAGGCTGACTTCTAGGGATCCGAGTATAACTCTTCTATCAAACTGGGAACACAATAACATTGACGAAAGAACAAACATGCTACCGTCAGAAAAACGATGTGAAATGTTAAACCTTCACCGGAAACAGAAACGGATGTGCCGGAGAGGACCGGGAATAGCCGAAGCGTTACTTGAAGCCATTCGGATATCTGTGATAGAATGCCACTACCAGTTCCGGTATGAAAGATGGAACTGTTCTTTAGCTGACCCATACAGGCAGAAAATACTACAAAAAGGTACCATTTTCTTCTTCTTTTATTTTTTGCATGTATTTGTTGTTTTGTTTTTATTTTTGTGATAAAACGTGTGTTTCGGCCACAAATTAACTGAAATACGACCACTATTTTTACGGGTCGATTATTTATGAATTGTATTTGAGAAATAAAAAATTAAATTTTACATATACAAGATTTAGGCATTCTATCAGGTCGGGTTTTATGTAACATGTATGTGTTGTATGAACATGCTTTTATTTGATCAAGCGAAGTTTCAATAAAAATCGGTCCTTGTTTGAACGGCAATGTAACATTTATTACGTTTAAAACGTCAAAGCATTTGAATATGCGATGCCAAATGTTGTTATCATTGGGTCTCAATCACTCAGTTGTTTCGTTAGATGCATGTAAAATCATTTGTTAGAATTAAAGGTGAGAGTTATGGTGTTTAACGTCACTTTCAACAATATTTCAATTCTATCGTTGGAGGAAACCGGAAATCCCGCAAACATCCACTGAGTCACTGACAAACGTTATCACATAATGCTATATCGAGAGCACCTCTCAATGAGAGGAATTCCAACTGTCAACTTTAGTAGTGATAGACAGTGATTGCACAGGTAGTTGTAAACCCAACTGCTATACGAGCAAGACCACGACGCCGACCCCCCCCCCCCTCCATTAGTTATAAGACCAATGTAAACTCGTAATGAATAAATAGGATTAGTCAAGAATTTGGTTTTCCATTCGTTTGACGTTAAGCGTTCCCGATGAAGGTTATTCCAGAAATACGTCGTGTGCCTTAAATTAGATATCTACGTTTTAATTAATTACTGTATTCATATGGAATATTAACTCTTAAAAACTAATGTCTCTGTTAAGTGGGGTTCGTGTTACTCGATCTTTAGTTTTATGAGTATGTTTTGTAGATCGTTGTTTGTCCCTTTGTACTTTTTTCTTTTGGTCATTGTGTTGTCTGTTCTTCTCCGATTTACGGATTATGATTACACCTTTGGTATCTTCAATCTCTACTTGTAGTAATTTTCAGGTATGCTTCGTTTTGTTTCGCGCTATCATTTCCACTTCATACTATCAATCTACTCCCCATGTAGACTGTATTCTCTGAAAACAATCAAAACATGCATCATTACTTTCAATGTTATTATCAATAAAAGTACGAGTAAATCTTTGGTGGCAGTATTAACAACATTTCGTATAATTATCAGAGTAAATCCATTATAGAGATACGCTATCAGTTTTTGTCTAATTATAAACGTGAAAATGTATTATTCTCAGAATATTCTATATATATTTTAGTAAAATTGAACCTTTCCTTACAGTCAGTGACTTGCGGACTGGTCAGTGGTTTTCTCGTGGTACTGCGGTTTCCTCCACAAATAAAGCTGACCGCCAGGATATAACTGAAATATTGTTGAAAGTGGCGTTAAGCACCAAAAACCATCCAATCAAACCTTTCCTTACAACTTTTTCTAATGGATGAATAACTGATTGATTATTTAATTTAAAACATATTGATGACTAGAGAAATAGTGTACAAATCGTTATAAAATTAAGAAATAAATCATGGAAGCCAGAATGTGTTGGGAATTTTAACATGGATTGGCGGATATTAGTATGTTATCCCGAACCAGAAGCGAGGGATAAAATTTACTAATATCCGCCAATGCATGTTAAAACTCAAAACACATTCTGTCTTCCATGATTTATTTCGATTCTGATATGTCTAAGAGTACAAATACGGTAGTATACTTTGATTGGAAGACCGTAGTTTATACATACGCTTGCGGAAAATGTCGCGCACAATTTATGTAACTCGAATAATACTGCGCCCTCTATCGGCATTATTCGGGTCACAATTTATGCTGCCAATAGAAACGTCAGTCACATTCATCGGCGCATGTGCTAATGAGATAATACAAAGAAATAATTCTGGTTTTTTTAACAAAGGGAAAGAGTGAGGTCATGTTAGAATTCAGCATAGATTACAATGTAGTTGAAAAGATGGTACTGATCCATCTCCTACTGATACAAGAGTTATCGGTCTTTACACTTCCTATTAATGTATATGGAAGTGTAAAGATAGATAACTCTGTGTTTGTAAGAGATTGGACACTGTCGTGGTCCAATGACCGGTAGTTTTGCATTGCCACAATTTAACTGCGATGCAACATTTTCTTAACTTAAATTTATGCATTATCTCCCTTATTTTAATGGTTGCAAGCAGTATCCAGTTTCTGTTCCACTAGTGATATATTTATGCACGATCATTTTTTTTTTTGCTCCATCTTGACACTGGGGCCGTGATCGTATAGTAGTTGGATTTACAACTACCTGTGTAATCGGTGCCTATCACCACTGATGTTGTGAATTCCAATCTCAATCAGGGCGAGGTGTGGAACATTATGTGATAAAGGCAGGTCGGTGGTTTTCTCCAGTTTCCTCAACCAATGAAATTTACCGACACGATATAACTGAAATATTGTTTAAAGTGGCGTTAAACACCATTAATCTAACCCTTACCCCTGAACTTAAGTTTATGCATTACCTCCCTTTTTAATTGTTGCAATCAAAACATCCAGTTCCTGCTTAACTATTAGTGCATTTATCTACGACAAAAAAGACTTTGTTCCATCTTGAAACTACCCTTTTCACGTGCATAATGTGGTTTTGATTAATATACTAGATAATGAGGCAAGCACCTGCACATTTCCCTCCTTGTATTAAAAGATGAATGTTTTGATGAAATCACATTTTTTTAATTAACAGTAAATAATTTGATCGAATCATAGACATAAATCTTCTATAAGGCAGCACGTGCAGTCTTTGAATTTATAGAAATTCCAACATTATTTATGAAATCAACCATTTTTTAATGAAAATAATTTTATTTAATAATACTTATCATTTATCTGATGTAGGAATAAAATTATTATCTTGTTGATTGTGAGTTTATAGATGCTGTTTAAGATAAAAACGTTCCATTATGTAACACCAATATCTTAATGTTAAACCATATCGGTGATGTAATTGTTGGGATACTCGCCTTGAATGCTGTAGATCGTGAGTTCGATCCCCGATCGAGTCAAACCAAACATTATGAAATTGGTGTTTGCTGCTTCCCCACTAAGCACGCAGCATTAAGGAGAAATAGCAAAGACTGGTTGGCTCGGAATCAGGATAAATGTCTGTCTGCCGACCGTTGTGTCAGTGAGTTGGCACTAGAAAAATCCAACTAAACGTGTTGATCTAGTACATCTCATTGAAAATTAACATTTTCTCGCCATGATATAACTGAAAAATTGCTGAGTTGGCGTTAAACAACAATCACTCACTCACTATCTCAACGTAATCATGTTAAGTATAATTAAAAGCTTGCGATAAACCTATTTTTTTAACTGATGAAGAAAGAATCTAGATGGAAATATGCATTAAAGAAACTCCAAAATGGAAAAAAAAATACTGTTCTTAATCATTTTGATCATCAATATAAAGTAAACGGATTAATCAACTTGATTGATTGATTGATCGATTATTTTATTGATTATTGCTTAACATCCAGCGAGCAGTATTGCAGCTATGTTCAGGACGAGAACAATGTCAATACTATTTAAATATTACATGTATATAGAAATGAGAGAGAGATAATCATTTTCAAAAACCTTTTTCGAGAACACAGAATCGTGTAAATTGGCTTAGGGTTATTGGTATTTGGCACCACATATTGACACTATTTCGCTTGTTTTACTATTGCACGTTTTAATGGCGAAAGAATCCGAGGAGAACCACCGATCTGCCGAAAGTCTTGATACATTTTTATAATTTTAAGGATAAATCGAGTACACCTAGCATAAATCCAAACCACTTTACTGGTTGAATAGACAAATTATTCAACTACTCCAGATATCCTTGTAGTATAAATTTTTTTTATTTTTTTTTTATTTTTGGTGTTTAACACCATTTTCAACAATATTTCAGCTATATCATGGCGACCAGTTTTAGTGGTGGAGGATGCCGGAGTACCCAGAGAGAACCACCGACACTGGGCAAGCAATCACTTGCGGCTGCGAGTCGAGTGCACCCTTTTTGTAATTTACAAAGCCGGGCTCGAACCCACGCCGTATTGATGATAGGTAGATCTAAACGACCTAACTCAATGAGCCACCCCTATACAATTTTGAGAAGTTCCAACAGAAACGTCAGGAGTCCAACTAATGGGTTCTTTGTTATTTTTTTTTTTTGTAAATAATTGTGAGTCTCCAGCACAAATGATGAGTCCAGTACTCACATAATTGAGTTACAAGTATAGCTGCTACTTTTCAAGCACGGATACATCTGTCCCCGCTCATAAATAGCACAAAAAAAGATTAAATATTGCCTAAATGAAATGTGATTCTAACATATACATGTAAGGAATAGCTAACTTGAGTAAAATGCGTATAAAATTCCTTTTTTTTGTTATTCTTGATCAATTACCAGTGTAGAAGCTGGCGATATATTTTGTTAGCTTGTAGTATTAGATCATTTTCTATCTTAATTTATAGGTACTATCTCATTTTCTCTCCCTAAAGTTTGACACGTAGGGCTGTATTCCAGTATACACATGTATTCGGAGAATTATTGATAACATGTTCTAGAAACACTTTCCCACACCTACTCTTTAACAACCTTTGAAAGGTTATTCTTCACTGTACTTTTCTGACAAACCGGTTAATGTGTTTTTTCCC
>MJUT01048787.1:292090-310026 GCA_002080005.1 Gigantidas platifrons
AAATGTTTGTACCTAGTTTCGACCCAAGCAATGTGAACTACAGTCTATTAAGTTCCATCAAGTGGCTTGTAAACACTGACTGTTAATAAATACATCATACAGATTTAATTAGTAGAGAAAATTAGAAATATTACAATATAAATCACAGATAATGGCCGACTATTCATGGTAACCGTAGTTGGGGAGTGTCACGTGATATGAGAGTGTTATACATGTACATATGATTATTATTGTATAAAAATTATGTTGAGGTATTTATTTTCGTTGGTTTTGATTTTCGCGGAGTGGTGGGTGGACACAATATAAATCACAAATAATGGCCGACTATTCATGGTAACCGTAGTTTGGGAGTATCACGTGCTATGATTGTGGTAAAATACACGTATAATTGTTATTGTATAAAACATATTTTGAGTCAGTAAGAAAAGATATGGATGTAAAAGAACATGAGAGATTATTCAAAATTACACATAATTGTCAAATTAAATAAGGCTTGTTAACGCCGTAATTTGATTAAGATTTATTAAATCTATGTTATGTTGAGAGTTTACATGAGATGCGCATGCGTGGCTATGAGGTCACTTTTCAGAGATAAACTAAGTGCACATGACACAATATGGGAGTGATTAGAGGTGGGCATGTACACTCTCAAAATAACATTGATTTAATAAAATCTTAATCAGGGTTTACCAAGCCTTATTTAATTTGACAATTTTATTAAATCAATTATGTTGAGAGTTCCATGAGATTTTAGAGATCATGTGCCTTAGTGTTACACTTGCAACAACTGCGATCAGCAAAGAATCAATTCTACAAATTTTTGTAACAATTAAGTAACTTCTTTAATGCTATATCAACTAATATTATTACATGTACAGTATCATGCGCATCTCATGGAACTCTCAACATAATTGATTTAATAAAATTTCAAATCAAGGAACAGCGTTTTTGTTGCTGTTCTGTATTTCAAAGTTTCTTCGAATTATGGCTTTTGGTTACCCTTTTGGAGTCTTCCAACTTTTCTTTCATTGTAAAAGTTGATAGCAACAATTTTTTTACGGTACTATAGTTATTAAGGGAATGACCTTGATGATAAAAAAAACCCCCAAGAGAACTCGAAAACACAATATATAGTATCTAACTACCGAAATTTACTAATTCAGAGAACATTCATGTGTTCGTACTTTTGTACAGACATGTCGATGTACTTTTATAAAGTAACAACGCTGTCATTATTCTATATAGTATACGTGTAACACACACACATATATGTCATTTCAAGCTTACAATTAATATTCTCTCTTTGAATATTGCCAGCAACTTGTGATTTTTCGATTCCTTCGCAGAGCATTCATGTGTTCATACTTCTGTACTGAAGAGTACATGTACTTTTCGAATACGATAACGCTGACGGTATTCTGTAGAGTGTATGTAACAACACGAGTCATTTCAACCTTAAAATGTAGAAGGGATTTGGATCAGAATGGTAATTTATAAGGGGATTAATATTCTCTCTCTGCCAGCTACCATAATTTAATTTTTTTTTCTAGTACTCTAGAAAACACAAGTAGAGATGCTTGACTTGTTAAGATGTATAAAATAGTAAACTAAAAAGTAGCTATTACTTTAAAAAAAAAAAAAAAAAAAGACATAAGCTACCCTTAAGACCATCACAACACATGCACTCCGGTCTTTCAATGTCCCTCCATTTAAGACCGAAACGGTCAAGAATTGTTTTCCTCTGCACGATATCTGACTGAAACTGGCTGCCACAGCCCATAGTTTTGATTATCTTGGTTGACACATTCAAGGTTGCTGTCTCCACTATAAATTACTAATTTGTGGAACTTGTCAATGGTTTTAACTTTTTTTCAATTGTAATTTGCAACCTCTGTGGTATAACGATCAACTTGTTGAAGGTGGTCAGTATTTTACTTTTTTACTTGACTTATTCCACTTCATCCTATGGGGGACATAGTGAAACCACAGTTTATTTCCACCTCGTCCTGTCTTGGGCTTTTCTCTTTGCCTCTCCCCATGTTGTATTTATTGCCGGCAGCTCTGAGATAACACCTCTGAGCCATAAGTTCTTTGGTCTACCTCTCTTTCTTTTTCCTTGGGGTTCCATTCTAATGCCTGTTTTGTAATGTTGTTATTTGCCTTTCTCAGTGTGTGCCCTATCCACTTCCATCGTCTTGATCTTATTCTTAAGTTGATTGGTTGCTGTTTTGTCTTTCTCAGTGTGTACCCTATCCACTTCCATCGTCTTGATCTTACTGTTAAGTTGATTGGTTGCTGTTGTGTCTTTCTCCATAGTTCTTTATTGCTGATGGTATCTGGCCACCTCACTTCCAAGATAGTTCTGAGGCAACGGTTCAGAAAGACTTGAAGTGCTTTGATAGAAGATGCTGTTTCTCTCCATGTTGCAGAGCCGTTGAGAAGGATATATTTTACATTAGAATTGATGAGCCTTAGTTTGGTGCTTGTTTTCAAGGTGGTACTTCTCCAAACTGGCAAAGGCTTGTTGAGCCTTTCTTTTCCGAGCTTTGATGTCATCGTCGGTTTCCCTAGTAGTGCTGATGATGCTGCCTACTCAGTATTTGGTAGAAGTAGATATGTTACTGACATTATACGTTATTAGTCTGGTTTGGTCGGATATGGCGTTTTAACGGACAGTTCGACATGTTACCTGTATATGGCGAAGCGCAAGGAAAACAAGACAAAATATCTAAAATATCAGTGAGTCGAACAAGAGTATGGGAGGATCGGCGTAAAGCCCAGGTAGATTTTCGGAAATGTAAACTTTTGATTTGCGGAAACGTAATATTTGAAATTTAAAAAATTTGCTGAAACGTAATGCGCCCGGGAGGATGGTCCGTCGTGGGTTACCGACGATATTTTCGGAGTTTATCTATTTCTGAAAGAAAAAATTACCAAAAAAAACCCTGATTATAAACTCCTTTATTGTTTTATGCTAATTTTATAAAATAAATTGTAATCCGTTTTCTTTTTTTTTTTAAATTGTTTAAAGTTGACCTCCAAATACTAGTATTGTAAAATATATAATCTTTTCATCTTTTCAATGCACATTTAGTTTTAGGGTGTAGGCCAAATTATATCTAAAGAGTATTTGATTATTTTTGTAAGGTTATATGAATCTGAAATTCTCCATCGTCTTCAAGATCAACACACTTCAAAGATTTCCATCGATCAAATAATTTCAAGATTCTAGAATTAAAATTAAAATTAAAATTCAACTATCTTATCTGATCAAAGAAACCACATTTTGAGGAATTTAAATTGTTGACTTAAGCGAATATTTAAGATGTAATTTGAGGTTTTATGTTTAGGTTTATATGTAAAAGTTCACATTATTTGATCTTAATACTATTTTTGTAAAATACTGAATAATCTAGATAGTTAAAGAACAATGTAAAATTTTGATTTTAATTTTTTGATTTTTTGTGTTTTTAACGCCACTTTCAGCAGTATTTCAGCTATATCATGGCGACCAGTTTTAGTGGTGGAGGAAGCCGGAGTACCCGGAGATAACCACCGACCCTGGGCAAGCAACTGGTAAACTTTATCACTTGCGGCTGCGAGTCGAGTGCACCTTTTTTGTCATTTACAAAGTTGGGCGCGAACCCACGCCGTATTGGTGATAGGTTTGTATGAGCTATTAGATCCAAAGACCTAACTCATTGAGCCACCCGGGCCCCGTGAAATTTTGAACATTTCGGTTAAGATGGTCGCATACCGTATCTTAATTCTATCATATTCGCTATTGTCTACGTTTATTATTTCTATATTATAATCCGTACCTCCTCCCACAGAGAAGGCACGTTGCGCCTCCCCCTCCCCCTCTCCCCAGCACACGCGCTAGGCAGTTCAGTTGATTTGATCCTTAGTCAAGTAATAATTACAGTATATGCCAATAAAGCAGTATTATACCAACAAAAGTTGTTTATAGGAGAGCTCATGTCTTATTTACATTATTTGTGTTTGTTTACGTATAGTGGTGTCCAACACATATTGTATTGTGTTTTTTCTTTCTTTGTTTTTGCCTTGTTTTCCCAATGGTGCCAGTTTCTCTGGATTTTCCATTCTTGATTATCCCTTCGGGTTTCTCTAACGTTTATTTACACGCTTCATTACTCTAATATATTGAATGCCTCTAATGACATTTGACCTCTTCATTTTTCTAGATCGATTAATTTATGAGGTCATTTCTTGGGTTTTAGAGAACAATTTGTCATTGTACACATTACGGCGTCCAGAAAATTATTTTTCTCCATGAGGTTAAGCTGTTGGTCAATTATTGTTTAATAGGACAAATTATATCTTAAAGACGGGTAAATAACGTTTAAATGTGTCGGGTAATGCGTCTTAATGTCACAGCGGAGTCATTTACTGGCGATTTGCCCGTCAAATACATTATCAACGTTGTCCCGATTTTTGTGGCATTTGTGAGAAGTCACGCCCCCTTTTTGGTTCATTATAATACATGGTAAACATGATCCCGGTCAGTTTTTAAAAGTAGCCTGTCAAATTCTTAAGTTATTGAAATTAACAGGTGTTTATTTAATTCTTACAGAAATATTTCGATGAGGTATTTACCAACTGTTTGTTTGTAAACATCGATCACACTTATTAAAGGCGCCTTCGAATTCGTAGTCGTGATCGTGCGTGGTAGTTGGATTTACCATTTACCACGACGGCCATTTATTTTACAATATAAATGTTCCCTATTCTAAATTTGGTTGAAAGATAGTAGTCTTTATAACGCAGTCATTAGAACTGAGGACAAGAGACCCTTCATAATATCCACTGAATGTGCTCATTTATGTATAATCTACTAGTTTAGTCCCGCCACTTTTTATTGAAGTGCCTGTACCAAGTCAGAGAGTTGAGCGGTCTCGTATTTGTGTGTTAGGGGGTATCGATTTTTGTCTCTTTCTGCGATTTTTACATTTGACTTTGAAGCTGTTCCAACAGGTGGTGATTTTTTTTTAATTGGATTGTTTAGCTGTTTCAACAGTGTGGAATTTTTGTTTTTGTTTGTTTGTTTGTTTGTTTGTTTGTTTGTTTGTTTGTTTTGTTGTTTGTTTTTCATTTTATTTCTATTACATTTTGTTGATTTGTCAAAATTGTAAAACGTTATATACATGTAAGACAATGAAATACAAACCTGTATTTGATTTTAATATCTCAGCATTACATATTTCTCTGAATTTTTACTGTACAATTCCAATATAAGGGTATATGACATTTTTCGCCAGGGTTTATCATAACATAAATATTTGCTGCATTTTCAGAATATTGTTGTGAAATGTTTATTTTAAGAAAAACAGTACGTAAGAAAAAAAACTGTCTGAAATGACTTGTATTTATGTGTTATATGACGAGATATGACATGTAAATTTATGACAAATGCGCATGTCAGTTGTCAGTTTACGACGCCAGAGGTGGCCTTTTACGACATATAAGGTGCTGATGTCGTTAAGCACAACAAACTTGTGTCATAAGGTTACAAATTAAAAAGTTGACAGGCTGAATGGTGTTTTCATCAGCTTAAATTTATTAACCTCAAGATTACATTTGGAAAACAAAATATGTCTGACGAATCAATTACAAGAATAAACATGTGTATTCGCACATGTCCACCTTTTTACGTTAATTAATTGTGTTGGAGTGGATTAATAAATTGGAGGAAAATATGTAAAGTTATTGTGTCAAAAAAACCGAAGTAATTTACGTAATTGTTTATTTTAATAAATTAACAGAGATGAAATACATACAAAATAAATAAATATATACAGGCATGTGTAAGCTTTCAAACAGACAAATGGCAGCCTACTATTTGAACTATTCGGTATATTAATCGTATATGGGGTTTTGATATGATCCCTATTAAAGTCTATAAACGTTAGAGAAAACCGAACGGAAAGTCAAGAATGGACAATGGTGGTCGAAGGAGGCAACCAGGAACGGACTAATTAGTCGAAATGCGAAAAGGCTAACATGATTAACAGACCATGATAATACTGGGACCTCTTTATATTTAATTTAAAAAAAAATGCTCATCTTGAAAGAGATCGTCGCGGTCGCTATCGAATGATAGTTGGATTAACTTGTATCAATTCATTCAATGCTTAATCAGTAACATAGAAAGAAACAACCAATATATCGCAACTAAAGCATCAGTAATATATTACAGACATAATGTTAACGTAATCATGATAAATTATTTCTTTTTTGAAAATCGGTCAGACATGACTGTTGTTACTTAGAAAAACACAGAAGCCGCAATATCTCTTTTTAATAATACACTTGATTGTTAAACAATTATCATACACTAGTTCTCGTAATTAAAGAGTATTATAGAATGATAAACATACTTTTGAAGTAATATTAAGTTAACAAACAAAAATATTAACAACTAACTCTGAGTACACATTACATTTTGGAATGTCAGCAATGAAAATATTTCCCGTCGGTTCTTAAGACGTTTTGTCTTATTGATAATAAAAGATACGAAACTACTTGCAATATTTTGACTTGTTCCAATTAGACACCAATTCTTTTCATATTTCTTAGTTTCTTCACATAAGAAATGGATTGTAGATGTCTAGAAAGTGAAGTCACTTAATACATCTAAAATGTCTGTATCATAATCTTAACAATTACGAATAACTTACAAATAACAAGGCGATGACCGGATTAATATGATACAGTACGTACTACTCAGTCTCATGTTCATTTACATCCATATCCTTTCTTACTAATTACTCATACTTTAATTACTGTACGTACCAAAGGTGGATTTAGTGTGCAACATTTTGGAGGTCACACAGATTCGATCAAATAATGCTAGTACTAGCATTCGTTGGTTTAGCAAGTTCTTTTCATGTCGTGATCGCATGATAGTTGGATTTACAACTACCTGTGCAATCAGTGCCTATCACCACTAAAGTTGTGAGTTCGAATCGCTCATGCGAGGTGTATTCGATACAGCTGTATGTGATAAAGTTGTCAGTGACTTACGGCAGGTCAGTTGTTTTCTTCGGGTACCCCGGTTTCCTCCACCAATAAAACTGACCGCCACGATATAACTGAAATATTGTTAAAAGTGACGTCATACGCTACAACCCTAACCAGTATGGTCAGGCAATATTCAAATTTTAAGGTGTTCACCAAGGGTAGAATTGTAGCGCTCCATTCGGAAGTCACGCTGGTTCGGTACAAAAAAAACTATTCACCTTTGAAGATAATTTGGCACTTCCAATTTGTATGATAGACAGATACGATGAAATAGCTACTCACATTTAAAGTGTACACCAAGGATAGATTTGGTACGCCTCATTCAGAAGACGCTACGGACCGATCAAATACCTTCATATTTATGTAGGTATTCGCCATTTGAAGGCTGTCAAATTTGTACAAATCAAAGATGACCTGACCCTCCCGCCCCACCAACAACATAGACATGAACAATCGTAATGATCCACATATATATTTCAGTTCGAATTAGCCGGGTATTGCGGTAATCATAGTAAATTAACAATGACCATATTATTACTTCGAATTATCCAGAAATACGACTTATTAGTGTTCGCGATAACGGATTTCCATTCATTGGAGAAACATATAACGAGTTTTGAAAATATATGTAAAGCTTAACTATATTAGAATTCTAATGCAATATTTAAGAATCTTATAATTTGATTTGCTAAAGTTTTGTGTAAAATTCACAATTTACAGTGTACATGTTTGGAACTAAGGGGTTTTTACTTGGAATTAACGGTCATATTGAATTCTTAAAATCCAGCAATATATACAAAATCAGCCAACACAATACACAATACAAAACGCGTCACTTGGGTAAAATCATTTTGCGAAAGTGAAACCAGTGAACGACGTCGGACAATAAATGTTAGAGAAAACCGAAGTGATAATTAAGAATGGAAAATCCAGAGACACGGGCAACATTGGGCACAAAACATAGTCCGAAGACAAACAAAACAAATAACACATTAACACAACACATGAAGCTAAGTAAATGAGCAACACAGACCCGACCAAATATTCAAAATCCGGTGTGAACCCAGGAGCTCGTCAAGGGTAAACAGTTCACGTACTTAAAAAAAACCCACCGTGTTACTCATAGGCAAAATTTACAATAGTCTTATCTACTAATTAAGGCATTATGTATATTGATGATAGATGATAGTGAAATCAGATCTAGACATCACCTTTAATTTGTTGGTCATTTATATTTATATACATAACATTATTTCTGGAAGAGAAAGATAAAACTGGATATGTATAGTTTATGGCGGAGAATATAACAATGGAATACATCAAATGTCTGTTTTAATTAGTTATGACAATACAATTAGTTCTGTTGTTTAAATCTGGATGAATGATACGTTTCTTCTCTTACGTGTTATGAAACAGATATTATCTTAAGATATTTTGTAATAACGCAAATAAGTTAAACAGTTTCTCTGTCTGAATAACATGTAGATATGTTTCTGATGTAACTATTTGGTATTTACTCATTTGACCCAATTTGTAATACACAATGATTCTGAGTTCCGTGTTGCGATGTCCGTTACGATTTCCGCATAAACATGATGTTCGGTTCGTCTTTACCTCCAGTTGCTTGTAGCATGGCTCGTGTCTTATTTACGTTATTTGTGTTTGTTTACGTGTGGTGGTTTCCAACACATCTTTTGTTGTGTTTTTGTTTTGATTTTCTTCGTCTTGAGTACCCTATGTTTTCAGTTTCTCTGGAGTGTTCATTTTTGGTTGTCCCTTCTGTGTTCTCTAACGTTTATATAAATGAGAACTTTACAGCGGTTGTCATTAAAGAAGCAGGCGAAGACATCCGTTCGAAACACCTCTCGGCTTTTTGCTATCATTTGTAATGTCCGATAATTTGTTATGCTATTTATTATACCCCCGCTCCACCGGAGGGGGTATACTGTTTTACCTCTGCCCGTCCGTCCTTCCGTCCTTCCCAAGATATTTTCGTCGCATTTTTCTCAGCAACTATTGATGGCAGAAATCTGATATTTTGTCACAAGCTTCATATAGGTACCCCATATCGTGGGAAGCGTTTTTGGACCCGTCACATTCCTACTTCCTGTTTGCGGGAGTATCATAAGTGAACATTAGCTCACATATCATCTTGTTTTAACAGGTTCTGTTTGGTCTAAGCTGATTTTGATTGTTATACTGTTCTCCCTAATAGTGTTATATTTTTCATATGTATTGTATTTTCCTAGCGGGTTTGTGATTTTTGTAATGTTCCGTCTAAATGCTATTATTTTCTCCAGGACATTTCTTTAAAGTGTTTCACTTACACCTTTACACCAAAATACACATATAAATTCTCCATCCTTTTTTTCTTTACCATACAGATTTTGCAATATTTCCTAATAATTATTTTTAATTTCTAAATAAGTCAGGTACATTGTATGTTTACTTTATTTTTAATATGTTTTGTTTTGTTGTGTCTATACCATTTCTACGTAAACACAATGGACGGATCGTTGCTCCCAATTATTATGTGTTAGGTTTTTATGTAGGAAATTGGTTTCATTTGTTTATAAAATTAATGTTCTCTGCAATGATTGCCACGTAAACTCGTTGTTGATGCGATTCTAACAGCACACGTCAGATGCTATAACTTAAGGTGTAGAAACCAACCATTTGGGGGAGTGTTGTCTAGTTTTGCTCTCATTTCCTCTGTTTTTAGCTCTCCTTGTGAGAACATTTGCTATTCCTTTGCGTCGACCAAGTGATGGTAAATAAAAACGTTGATATCTAATTGAAATTGCTTTTCATCATAATCCTAAAATCACCACAAAACGAAATCTCTCCATTTTTTATGATGTTTTTAAGTGCCATATGAAACAAAATCGTTAAGGTAAATAAGTGTAACTGCGCGTAGTAGGTGCAACGCACTTAATCTCCCGCGGAATGCCTCTTACAACATTATACATTTTAAGGTACGGCACACAGCATATATATTATAAAACGATTTTAGAGGATTTAAGGATATAAGCGATCGTTCAAAACATTATTATTGGAATATTTTTATACTAAAAGATGAATAAACACTTGTTAATGTCGGATTAAACTATGACAAACATCACATTAACACATACAGATGTCGGTTTAACAAAAGAAAAGGAGTTGTTCCGAATGCCATTTACCCACTAATGTATTCATGCGCGAACAAGAAAACTGAGTGGGAGACAATTGCAGACATTCTTATCGGAAACCAATGAAGCACATAATTTTTGCTAATGACAAAACGATGATGCAGAATAACAAAAGAAGCATCTTTAGACCACCCTGGTCACGAATATGGGAAGGATAAAGTAAAGAATTTATATTGACAACACATGGGAAAGTGGCATTTTACAAGCAAATGTTATTCAGTAATTAGTTCATGCAATCCTTCTTTTATTCGCAACAACGAACTTGCATTTTCAATTTGTTTAACAAAATGAGTATATGATTGAAATTATGCGATAAGATGTTTCATGGGAAGCAAAATAGATTTGCTTAGTTTTGATCTGCATCAAGCTTAGCACATCACAGTATAATTTGTGAAGGTTTAGGGGGTAAACCGCGCGGACCACGATCACATGACACTTTTGTTCACGATAAGATATTTCATGGGGAGCAAACTAAATTCGTCTAGTTTTGATCTGCATCAAGCTGAATTTCATCATGGTATATTTTCTGAACCAGCTTTTATTTGTAAACCACACGGATCACCGTTACATGATGCTGTTGTTCACATTTTATGTACGAACGATAAATATAGCTCATCACACATTACAATAATTGCGTGTTCTTCTGCAGTCCAATTTAAGGTGTGCTCTATGTGACATTATGAGACAAAATGGTATATAAATTCCCCCATCATGAAATGACCAATAACCACAATAACAATAAACTCAAATATCTACAAAACGAATGCATTGTCGGAGGTTTGTTGGACAAAAGGGATGGGAGTAGACAAAAGGGATGGGAGTGGACAAAAGGGATGGGAGTAGACAAAAGGGATGGGAGTGGACAAAAGGGATGGGGGTTAGGGTTAGGGTTAGCTTTATTGTGTTTAACGCCACTTTCAAAAATATTTCAGCTATATCGTGGCGGTCAGTTTTATCGTAGGAGGAAACCGAAAAACCCAAAGAAAACCATCGACATGCCGCAAGTCAGTGACAAACTTCATCACATAATATTGTATCGAGTACACCTCGCGATGAACGGGATCACGACCACGACGGCACTTTTTGGACAGAGGAGATTCGGATACAACAATAGCAGTTAAACACAAAATAAACAATATTCATTATTACACTTTGCTATAGTAACATACTTAGAAATTACTGTGTTATTTTGCTGCTTTTTTTGTTGTTTTTTTTTCGGTGTGTCCAACAATAACTAATTATTCCCGCGGTATATTAACTTTTCTTGAAGATCATCAGTGTATATTAGCGCCAACACAATTACAATTAATGTTTATGGCAAAGTAACAGAGTAACAATACAAACACAAATATTGTGAAGGAAAACAAAACGATCAATCTTAGAAAAATCTAAACATAGCCCCCCCCCCCCCCCACCCCTTTCTAAAAGGGGCCGACGTAGCCGTGATCGTATGGTAGTTGGATTTACGGCTACCTATATATTCAGTGCTCATCACAACTGATCTTGTGAGTTCGAATCTCGATCAGTGCGAGGTGTACAACATTATATGATACAGTTTGTCAGTGACTTTCGACAGGTCGTGGTTTATTCCTGGTCCTCCGGTTTATTCCACCAATAAAACTGACCGCCACGATATAGCTGAAATGTTGTAGAAAGTGACGTTTAACACCATAAATCAATACATTTCTAAAAACAAAAACAAAAACGTCATTGTCTTAGACGGAAGCTTTTCGTTTATTTAAATTTCTTTATTTGATTAATTCAAATAAAAAAAGATTAGATTATATTTTTTTTAATGTAAAATCTGATGATCCTTATATTTTATGTAGTCAAGAAGAATAACACAACTTAGATCAATATATTGTTTAATTTCTTCATTCATTAAGACTGCGTCGGTGGTGTAATAGTTAGCGAGCTCGCCTCGAGTGCGGTAGATTGTGTGCTCGAGCTCTGAGCGGGTCAAACCAAAGACCATACAATTGGTATTTGTTGATTCTCCGCTAAGCACGCAGCATTAAGGAGAAAGAGCAACGGCTGGTTGGCTTGGAATCACAATAATGTGTCCAAGTGGGGCGACATGTCTACCCGCCGACTGTTGTTGCAGTGAGCTATCACTATACAAATCGAATTAAGCATGTTGGTCTAGTACACAGCGGACCTTATCATCTCATTGAAAATTAAGTTGTGATTTGACTGAAAAATTGCTGAGTTGGCGTTAAATAACGATCATTCACTCATTCATTAAGCACAAGTGTGTTTTTTTGAAGGCATATGTCACGATACAATACAAATATCATGTACAATGAAAATTATGGTTCAGTAGAAAATAAAAATATAAGATGAATCATGTTGTACTATTGAAACAAAGGAAACGGCAGAATTGGATATAACGGTTTTTTCCCCACACGATTACTCAGGCGAAAAACGAAACTTCTTTTGTTTCAATAGTATAGTATCTAACTTGTACAATAATGATGTTATAATTTATAAAATAAAAATAAAAAGTCGCGAGAACAGTTTTGCTTGTTAACGAGTTTTCCTATTACAACATTGGTAAAATTCTTACGTATGTTCATAAAAAGAACTGCAAAAACATCAGCCTGTAACATCAATCTGTAACAGCGGCGTCTAACGGCCTCTAACAGTGGCCTGTGACTGATATTAGAGGACACATGTACAGGACCATTACTTGGGGTATTATTGTACAACAACATAAAAACATCAAACGAGTAGTTTTACCTGTTTAAAGCTATTGGATCAGAACCTCTGTTAAATGCTTTGATTGAAATTTCCGTCAGCTTGTATGGTATGGTGTTGACAAAGAGATTAAGAGGTCCTGAGATAGTGACACGCTGGGAACATATTAGTATTAGTGGAGATAACAAATGTTATATTAGTATCTAGGGGTCGACGTAGCCGTGATCGTATGGTAGTTGGATTTACATCTACCTATGTAATCGGTGTCTATCATTACTAATGTTGTCAGTTTGAATCTCGATCAGGGGGAGGCGTACAACATTTTGTGATTAAGTTTGTCAGTGGTTTTCACCGAGTACTCCGGTTTCCTCCACCAAAAAAAACTGGCCGCCACGATATATCTGAAATATTGTTGAAACAAGCAAACAAACAAATTAACTCAATATTGTGATATGCTAGAACAGAAAAAGGGTCCTGTTTATATTGATTGAGTAGATAAGTCGGCATCATGGTGTCACAACTCTTCTGTTTTGCTTTTTTTTATCTCTCTTACTGCCTAAAATCACTGAAATAGGTTCGAACCTATTTACTCACATCCGTCCGGGCAGGACAGGTGCGGGGCCCAATTGTTCTCTGTAAAACATGTATTGTGTTGTTGTGTGTACTTGAATAGCCGAAAGTAGATAACGACAGTGCGAAACCCCTTAAATGCGGGGAGCAATTGGCTTAAGGTCGGCCTTACCCCCTGGGTTCCCTGTCCAAATAAGTAGGGTACTCATACAATAGATGTTTATTTTTGATGGTGTTTAAGGCCACTTTCAACAATATTTCAGCTATATCGTGGCGATCAGTTTTATTGATAGAGGAAACCGGAGGACCCGAAGAAAACCACCGACCTATAGATGAAAAAAAAGATGAGAATACCTAGGAATATTAATAGCCAACACAGTTCCCTGTTATTTTTACAGTTATCTACCCTGTTTCATTTTTTGTTATTTTGCTTTTGTTTTATTTAAGTTAAGGATTAAACTTTTTTTTTAATTTATTTAGAAGCAATATTTAATAATCATTATTTTATTTGTCTTTACAGGATTAAAAGAAACGTCATTTTTATATGCAGTGTCGTCTGCTGGACTTGTTCATTCTGTTTCACGTGCGTGTAGTACCGGTCGTCTGGATAGATGCACGTGCGATGAATCAAAACATTTAAAAAATGAAGAAGCATGGCGATGGGGAGGTTGTGGAGATAATATAAAATTCGGATTAAAATTTACAAGACGATTTTTAAAACGATCGAAACGAAACGGTAAAGATGTACTAGCTAGAGTAAACAGACACAATAGTCTTCTAGGAATCAAGGTATGTAAAAATAGAATATGCAAATTACTGTATTAACATAGAATATGCAAATTACTGTATTAACATAGAATATGCAAATTACTGTATTAACATAGAACATGCAAATTGCTGTATTAACATAGAATATGTAAATTACTGTATTAACATAGAACATGCAAATTACTGTATTAACATAGAATATGTAAATTACTGTATTAACATAGAATATGTAAATTACTGTATTAACATAGAATATGCAAATTACTGTATTTTATGCCATAAATGAAAAGGTTACGTTTGTTTTACATAATCATGGTCCAAGCCCTATTTAAGTTATATGGTTTCCAATCTTCTTAACCGCCACGATATAACTGAAATATTGTTGAAAGTGGCGTTAAGCACCATAAGTATTAGCCAATCTTCTTTCTCTGAGCATACCTGGTGAAGGTTTTCCAGAAACCCTTCATGGGCACTAAATTAAATATCCCATTTTTATTCTTTTTTTTTTAAGAAGAAGAAGCCCAGCTAGCTACAAGACGCAATATAACATTTTTACAAATTTTGAATACGTTCATTTATTAATTTGAAAATAAATTGTATGCCAAGAAAGTGGTGATTGATGTATATTTTCATTGGCAAAAATGAATTTGCGAATTATTATTTTTTTAGTTTGTTTTTATTTGTTCATTTGTTTTTGTAGTTCGATTTATATTCCGATAGTCTCTTTAAAACACTTGAAATCTTTATGACTTTACAAGTAAAATCTGTTATCAGTGTTTGAAGTTTATCAAATCATAAACAGTAAATTATTAGAATTCTCTTAAAAAACCCCAACAACATCTGTTTGAAAACCCTGTAAATTAATGGAATGAAAATATCAGAATGGAGTTGATTCAAATTGCATATATCTTGAGATCGTCGAAAAATCATAATCTACCAAAGACCAAATAAACATCACTGTTTATTTGAATAAATAGCATGCAATGGTCAGTATTTAATAGATATATCGTCTTTACAAGAAGTATTCTCCTCGAATAAATACAAATGAACTCTCCCATATAATACAGTTTCTGTTAGCGGTAGCTAGGAAAGAATATGAATGTTATAGGGTCTGTTATAGGGTATACCAGAACTTAAGACATTATATGACATAGAACATCATTTTAGCCTGTAGATGACGGTCATGATTTGAAACGAGATTGCACTTGATTGCATTATAGAAATGGGATTTGGATTTTTGGCGTTTTAACGCCAGTTTCAGCAATATTTCAGCTATATCATGGCTACCAGTTTTAGTAGTGGAGGAAGCCGGAGTACTCGGAGAGAACCACGACCATGGGCAAGCAACTGATAAACTTTATGACTTGCGGCTGTGAGTCGAGTGCACCCTTTTTGTAATTTACAAATTCCGGGCGCGAACCCACGCCGTATTGGTGATAGATCTGTATGAGTTGTTAGGCAATCCAACTACCTAACTCATTGAGCCACTTTGGTGAGCTGATCCCATAATGATACCACGGTGTTGTGTTTTTATTGAAAATAAATACTTTATGTTAGTTTGAGGTACGAATTAGAACATAAAATAAATTTATTTTGAATATATCAAGTAATAGTCAGTATGTCGTCTTTACAAGACATGAACCTGAATAGAAGTACACTACTTTACAAACAAGCTTGCATAGCCCATAGTGTAGAATGAACATAACTAACAAAGAAACAATTGAATGTGTCATAAATACAATCAAACCTGTATTAATAGGTCACCTTTGAGACAAAGAAAACATGACCTTATAAGACAGGTGACATCTTAATAGAGGTTCAATTCATCGGCAATATTATATGACAAGACAGGAAATATGTGACCTTTTAATACAGGTGACCGCATGGACAGGTTTGACTGTAACCACATAATAACCTGGTTTGTAAGTGAACAAGAACAGCTTACCCTTTCGGAGCACTTGATTTCACCCCCGATTATTAGGTGCCTTTTCGAAATGATAACCCTGAACAAGCCTTCTGGTGTGATATTCCTTCTTTGCCTGTTTGAGTGACATTTTTTCTTTGTCTGTGTGGTGTGATATACCTTCCTTGCCTCATTTACGTGATACATTGTATTTCTTCTGCCGTTTTGTGTGTTGCAAAACTTCAAAGATATCAAAGCCGTGATTTGAAAGACAAACAACATAATGGTCAAAAGGTCAAAAGAAGATATAGCAATCCGAATCCCACAAAAAAAAACTGGGAGGATTCAGGTACTGCGGAAGGATAGGCAGCTCCTGCTCCACTAGTGCCTCCCGTCGTGTTACTCGTATCTAATACCAAGTGATAAGTCACGAATGTGGAAAGGACCGGATTGTGATGACGACAAACGGGACATATCCGTGGTCATTTGTGACACAGATATTCCGTAACGGTTAACCTAGTCATGGTGGCCACCGTAAAAGCGATGACCTCAACTGATATTTCTACAGTACCTTTTTGAAGCGATAATTTTTTGTATATGTGTACTGTGATATTCTTTCTTTCCTCGACTGCACTTTATAGTATGCTAGAACTAGATCAGTTAAGTCTGTAATAATCATCTACATATTTTTCTGACATATTGTGATATTTCATCTAATAAAAGTTGACAGTTTTATTTATTTTAACAGACGAATAACAATAATTTAATGTAAACAATGTGTATTGAAACCTATAAATGTCATTAGAACATATCGATTTTGATTCATGATTGACCGCAAAATCATTGGTTCCGACATTTTTTGTCGTTGGGGATATTTTAAACAAAGGTGGTGACATTTTTACGTCATTCACAGTTCCGCACCGAATGAGCGTAGATTCATCAATGAGATATATTACAAGACAAAGTATTCATTGAAAAATAGTACTTCATCAATATAATTCAAGATACAGTCAAAACTGTATTAAGAGGTCACCTTTAGTGACAAGAAAAAGTGGCCTTATAATACAGGTGACCTCTTATAAGAGGATCAATTCATATAAAATTTTCTATGAAAGGACAAGAAAAAAGTGGTCTTTTAATACAGGTGACTGCTTAATAGAGGTGACTACACGGCCATGTTAGACTGTATTCAGATTCTCCAAAATTTACCAAGTCGTCCTTTTTTTGTCAGTGAACAAATGCCAAAACACCATAGAAACAAATATTTACCTCGTCAATAATTAATGTTGACAAATAAATAAATACTACACTGCTTGTTCCCGCTAAACATGCTAAAACAAAAGCATAAACACCTGCCACAAGGCAACGGTGTCCCGCTTAGAACAATATGGCGTTAATTAACAGACACACATACTTTAAGTGCTCGCGATCGCTAGAAATAGAATGATATACAGGAAACTTTTATCATACGATAATATCATATAACTTAAAAAGATGAAATAATGTAGAGAACTGAACTATTTATTGTACAGGTTGTGGAAGAATTTTGTTCGTATTTTATCAACATGTCCATAAGGCTCTGACCATTTAACTTTCAGAAGGGTGGGTATGCTTATCCCCCAGTCAGATTTTTTTTTTCACATGAAACAAAAATCAGGTATTTTTTTTTCTGACATGAAGCAATCACATTTTCCTTTAAATTTCAAAAACAGAAAACTGTAGGATCAGATTAATTAAATTTGCACCTTTCAGGTAAAATATTTTTT
>MJUT01048787.1:310080-328066 GCA_002080005.1 Gigantidas platifrons
ATAAAGGTATGAGCCTAAAATACATGAAGATGGTTTTTCAAGAAATACGTTATTCGCACAAAATTATATACGTTTTCTCGACAATTTAATAAACATTGTATACCAAAATTAATTAAAGGCAACAGATGCGCATTTCCGTATTCAACTTTTAGTGTTATCCCAAGGATACTTTGCCATAGCGCATGCGCAGCATCCACCATGACCATCCCTATTTATGGGTAATGTTAATGGTGTTTAACACCACTTTCAATAATATTTCAGTTATATCGTGGCTGACAGTTTTATTGGTAGAGGAAACCGGAGAAAACCACCGACCTGTCGCAAGTCACTGACAAAGGTTTATCGAGTACACCTCACCATAATCGGGATTCGAACTCACAACTTTCGTGGTAATAGGCACTGACTGCAAAGGTAGTTGTTAATCCAATTACCATGAGATCACGATCACGACGATCCCTCCTTCCCTATATAGTACCGTACTGCCCTCACAATGGAAATATACATACACTTGCCCAGTTTTGTAAAATTAAAACATTATTTGACCTTCACAGATCTCTTCTATTATTATTCTAGTAGTAAAATAACAGTATTTTATTCAATATAACAAGGATAATATCTGACATTTAATAAAACTTGTCCTCAGATCTTTATTTATGTTTGATTGTTTGTTTGTTTGATGGTGTTTGACGCCACTTTCAACAATATTACAGTTATATCGTGGCGGTCAGTGTTCTTGTTGGAGGAAACCGACCTGTCGCAAGTCATTGACAAACTTTATCACATAATGTACATCTCGCCTCTATCGTGATTCGAAGTCACAACAGCAGTGGTGATAGGTACTGATTGCATAAGTAGTTGTAAATCCAACTACCATACGATCACGGCTACGACGGCCCCGATCTTCATTTATGTTACTCTCTGAATTCATAGATTTCATTGATTGCATGTAAATGAAGAAATGATTTACTGAAATTCTAGTTGAAAACACTAACGTCTTCAGTGGCGGTTGATCTCTAATAGTTGAAAATCCAAAGTAAAAAAAAAAAAAATTGACATTGTAACACACACAAATCAGTAAACAACGAATTCATACTCGTCCTTTGTTTACGTACCCTCCCCTCGTCTGATATATATTATATAATCATTTCTCGTCTCTGTAGTTGACTAATGGTATGTTTATTAACCATGCGTGTGCACGTTTCAACATTTGCTCTATAGAAGCAACAAATGGGACATGTAATATATTTTCACTATTTTGTTTGTCAGTTCCCATACGGTGCTTTTCCTTGAACTAAATAGCACATACATTTCATATCAAATTCAATAAATCAATGAATGACTGAAATTTCTAGTTTAGTCGTTGGAGATCTATACTTTAAGAGTGTATGTGTGGAAAAAGGGGGGGGCATTATATGGTTTACGTGAGGGCTACGACAGCAATAAATGAGGTTTTAAACATAGGTAGAGCACACAATTTAACATTTGAATGCTAAAGTTATGTCTTTTGCAACAGGTCACATGTACTTTAAAGAGCGAAGTCTGGAATGATATTTTGGATTACATTTGCAGTACAATTATGAAAAAAAAAATATAAATTATTTTTCCGTTAGCAACTTTTTTGAAATATCTCTCTGACTTTATTGATCTTCATTTCAACATACATGTACCTTGACCTGCGTATAGATAACATAAAATAACATCCGCATTGGAAAAAAAGTTTGAAGATACCAAAGTAAATGTAAGGACAGACAATACAATGACCCCACCCCAAAGAGGACGAAAAGACAAATAATGATAAACAGAGCGCTACACAGAAATCTAAAGATTGAGCAACACGAATCCCACAAAAACCAGGGTTGAACTCAGGTGCTCCATAAGGGTAGGCAGTTCCTGCTCTACTAGTGACACATGTCGCGAAATAATGTCATTTTGAAGAAAACGCACTCCTTATGTTAGAAAATTCTAGATTCTAAATAAAGATACTCGACCACATTTATAGATCTATAACACTAGTTGTCCCATTATTAGGGCGTTTTAACCCCGCTGAACCAGTGGTGGAAAAATCTGTAATCCTCTAGAGGATTAAACTGTCTCGTACCTTTCCTCGTATTATTTTCAAACGCATTAATTTCAAATTTTGAAATAAAGTTCGTGTTAAATAATGGGAGAAACAAATTCTCCCTCAGTTGCCCATGTGGGTTACAATATTTCTCCACTCTCGAGAGTTAAATTTAAATTTTGACCACTCGCCTGACGGCTTGTGGTTAAAATTTAAAATTTAACTCTCTTGAGTGGAGAAATATCGTAGCCCACGGGCAACTGAAGGAGAATCTATATATACATATTCTACTCAGATTAAGATGCCAATTATCTCTGTCCTCAACATATAAAAGTCAAACTATATTGACCTAGAATATGGACAGAACAATAGCAGGGTCAGTGCATGCTCGTTGTGTGTCTGTTTTGTGTCGAGCGTGTACGTCTTGTGTTGTATTCTTCTGTGTGTAATATCTGTATACGTATGTCATTTATGATTTATTAGAATAAATACACAATATACAGTACGTACATTGCCGAAAAAAATATAATTTATTAGTACGAGCTTTAGAAACAGGTAGAAAGCGATCCTTTTGGTGAGCTTTTCTATCCCGTTTCTCCTTGATATAACTGAAGTACTGTTGAAAGTGGCATTAAATCCATTCATCTCTTAGTGTGTGCACTTAAATTAAAAGTGACGGGGTTAAACTAGATTGATTGCGACTAACATACTCTCTTAATGAAAAAATTATTAAAATAATATTTTTGGAATTGTCGAAAATATTTCAAATAATAGGGTTAGGGTTGTGGTGGTTAACACATGAATGGGACTCGAATTCACAACTTTAGTGGTGATAGGCACTGGTTGGGGTCCGTGGGTGGCTCAGTGAGTTAGGTAGTTGGATTACCTAACAACTCATGCAAGCCTATCACCAATACGGCGTGGGTTCGCACCTGGCTTTGTAAATTACAAACAAGGATGCACTCAACTCGCAGCTATAAGTGATAAAGTTTACCAGTTGCTTGCCCATGGTCGGTGGTTCTCTCCGGGTACTCCGGCTTCCTCCACCACTAAAACATGTCGCCATGATATAGCTGAAATATTGCTGAAAGTGGCGCTAAGCACCAAAAATTTAAAAAATCAATCAGGCACTGATTGCATTGGTAGTTATAAATCCAACTACCATACGATCACGACCGTGACTCCCCTTATATATTTCAAATAAGACAAATGATGTGAAGTTAAAGATTAATTCAAAATGGATTAACCTTAATGTAGCTTGTGTACGTGTCTACAAAATGTAATTGATTATATAAACACGAATTTAATTGAAAACGGATATATCTCAATTTTGTAAATTAATAGAAAATATATTAAAATATTAGACATTACATAATTTGCATTCAAAGAATGTCATTTTATATAATTTTTCTTGAAAGATTTGAGTGCGATTTAAAATTGAAGAAAAGGTTGAAGATACCAAAAAGATAATTAGAAGCCGTAAATCATAGATACCAAAGAGATAATTAGAAGCCGTAAATCATAGATACCAAAGAGATAATTAGAAGCCGTAAATCATAGATACCAAAGAGATAATCAGAAGCCGTAAATCATAGATACCAAAGAGATAATTAGAAGCCGTAAATCATAGATACCAAAGAGATAATTAGAAGCCGTAAATCATAGATACCAAAGAGATAATTAGAAGCCGTAAATCATAGATACCAAAGAGATAATTAGAAGCCGTAAATCAAAGGACAGACAACACAATGGCCACAGAAAACGGTCAAAAAGAGAAACTTTGATACACAAAACACTACTACAGACAACTACAGATTGAGCAACACGAACCCTACAAAAGGTCAAAACAAGAGTGAACGCAGGTCACGGAAGGATGTGCATTTTCTGCTCCATTAGTGACACCCGTCGTGACACTGATTTCATGATTTGTAGTTTTGTTCTTAGATAAATGTACAAACACCATACACACCACAAGTGTACTATTTCAAAATTTCACAAAAATATAATAAAAACCCATCTTCCGTACAGCTAGACCACGACTATTTAATTTTCTTAGGTAAGAGGCTATGCTTTCTCTCCGAACCAGATTTTGTTTTCGGAGAAATGAAAAATTGGAAATGTTTTTTTTTTCAAATTTAACCAGCACCTTGTCTCTACGAACTACAGAATCATGTAATTTTTTTGCACTTCCAGGCTTATTGTTTTTCTATAGCATTTGACCAATCAATCAATCAATCAATCAATCAATCAATCAATCAATCAATCAATCAATCAATCAATCAATCAATCAATCAATCAATCAATCAATCAATCGAGATTTACTTTTGTTATTTAAAAAAGTTGTATTTCGTTGATTACCACTTTGTCGCTAATTTGCAGGGTTTTAAAATGATAATTTTGAAATTTGCTAAATTAGTACAAATAGTTTGAAGGTACTGTAGATAGGGATAACCAGAAGCCGTAATTGGGATAAGGACAGCCAATACAATGGCCTAAAGAAGGGCAAAAAATAATAATAGCCTACATAACACTACACGGAAAACTAAAGATTATGTATATATATTCATGCCATATGAAATAAAATATTTTTGATTCCGGTTAAATGCAAGTGCGTAAAATATCCATGTTTTTACTGAATAAGACATACACTATCTCTCGCCACCTACATCATAAAAACTAATACAATGTAGAATCAAAATGTATTAAAACCAAAACCAATTAGCATGCAGCTAGCTAAGTATCATTCCAATCCTCTTTTCTGTTGCAAAAAGCTTCATCTATGTCAAAGAAAGATATATACTACATAATTGACACGTTTTAGTTTACAAATATCTTGCAGTTTTAGTATTATGTAACGATTAGCTGCCACATAAATAACCCATGACATCCAGATATACAGGTATACGTGATAATGAGGGTCTAGAAGATACTTATGTTTCGCTATTTTGTATAGAGAAAATCTGTATTTGATGACCCTATTTTACTATTAATTGATTTTGATAAATTTCTTTTCACGAATATATATTGATTGATTGTGTGATTAACGTGAATAAATACGTTTAGAAGCAATAAATATCATGTAGTTAAAACAGATGGCACAGGCATGAGCCTATGGAAAAAAGTCAATAGGAGTTCATTTAAGTTACGTTAGGGGTCAGAGAGGCTTGAAGATACCACAATCAGAAACCGTAAATCGAAGGACAGACATTACAATGACCATCAGAAAAAGGTCAAAAAGACACACACTGATCTGCAAAACGTTACACGGAAAACTACATTCTCTATCCAGAGTTGTCGTTCCTGCTATGCTACACAACATCTCTGTCAACGCTCATTACACACGATTTTTGTAAAATTTAGAAACAGTAAAAAAAAATCTACTTACAATTGTTTTAATTATTGTAAATATCAATAAAGATGAAAATAAATCACTCATTTCAAATCAATTCTCTCCTAAAAATGATTTGTGATCGTTTTTAACTTTTTAATTTTTACCTCCGCAAAATAGTTCTCCAAGAAGTGGGGGATAAAATCATTTTTAAGAGAGAATTGGTTTGAAATGAGTGATTTATTTTCGTCTTTATTGATATTTACAATAATTAAAAAACAATTTTAAGTACATTTTTTTTACTGTTTCTAAGTTTTACAAGAATCTTGTAAAATGAGCGTTGACAGAGATGTTGTGTAGCGTAGCAGGAACGACAACTCTGGATAGAGAATGGGAAAACTAAAGAACGAGCAACACGAATACACACATGATGCACACACTTAAGTGCGGTCGTAAGGGAGTATTGTCGAGTTATTATACAGTCATCTTACCACTCTCTGGCAATTGAAACGGGACGATATAAGAAAATACCTCGGCATTTACGAACGTGCAATAAATGTGAAACTCTTGATGACGAAAACCATTTCTTTTTAAATTGTAAGCTAAATGAACATTTAAGAAAAGCTTTTCTCAGTGACTTTGATAATACTATTAATACAAATCTACTTGAATTTTTTTTTTAATCCGACTAACATCAAGTAGGTGAAATCTTTAGGCTCCTTCATTAAACAGTCATTGGAACTGAGGACAGGGGGCACTTGATTCCATTTGTTCTATTGTGTATTGAATTTGTTTATATGTTGTACATTGCATGTTTATGTATTGTAGACTATTCAAAGTAGCCATTGACTCTAATTAGGGTGGAAATTGTGCTTAATAATAAAGTATAAAGTTAATTAATGTATTGGTGGGAAAACGGAGTATTCAGAGAAAACCACAGACCTATCGTTAGTCAATGACAAACTTTATCACATCAAGTTGTATTGAACACAGACTGCTTATATACAGGTTCTGATAGAGTGAATGATTGTTGTTTAACGCAAAATTCGCAATTTATCAGCCATATTATGGCGAAAACAACTTTCCTTCGATCAGATGATGATGACGATGTCCTCTTAGCACAACACCAACACGTTTAGTTGTTTTTTTTTTATATTGTAAGCTCACTGAAACAGTTCTCGGGTCTATCTACTCTGACACATTTTTTTTTAAATGAACGGTAACAAATGTCAAATAACGCGACATCATGAACAAAATGTTAGCACTGTCAAAGTATTATAATAAATTACTTAAATTTAATTCAGCAATTGTTATATGTTTTTATTGAAATGTTAGATAAACGTATTACACACATAACGAGTTTGTATCATAACTCTCGCGTGTTTAGTGAACCGCATCGATACTCGTCGCTTTCGTGCCTCGTTGTGGTACTGGTTCACACAACATGATTGTCCTAATACAAAGTCTTGTTCCAACATGAAAAATGTATGTAATGAGGATTTATTTAAGAATTGAATGCATTCTTTTCAAGTTTCATTCGGGTATGAAAGCATTGACCGAAGTACATTTTCTATGAAGCGCAGTAGCGCTTCATGTTGAAAATGTAGTTCGATCAACGCTTTCATATCCAATGAAACTTCAAAAGAATTCATTCAATTCTTATAATTATATTTAAATCACACCAAAATTTAATATAGTTGAATTTTTCGTCGTGAATTTTATTTGTGTTAGATTATTTGCTGTTGGAAATTACTGCGCCATTGATTGTTTACATCTGACGTCTTCATGGAGGCACGTGCAAGTTCGGGTTTGAGTTTCATTGTGATTTGAAACACTCTCTTTTATAATCATGTGACCACTTCATAACCAATCGTATTGTAACATTTCAATGAAAAACGGAAGTAATGTAATTATTACTATTTAAACGGAAGGCTTTTTTTTTTATATATATAAAAGCAACAATTATTTACAATTATTACATGTCAGCGTAAACATTGTAGAGGTCGTACAAGGACGATAACTCCTGTTAACAATAAATATTTATCATTAAACATCCAAGGTTTTAATTATAATATTCTAATGTAAACCTGCTGGAGAAAACATTTGTTTTTGCCTTTTATCCAAACCGGTCATTCGTTATATCAAGTTATAATTACATGTACATAACTTATCATTATTAATTAGTATAAATATTGTTTTGCAGTGACGTCAAACGTGATACATATTGCAATTAGTCATTCAAGGACATGATGTATGCAATTATACATATTGCAATATCGCATATCTCTACTTTAAACAACAATGTATTTCGTCAAATTGCTTGAATTCCAACATGTTAGAGCTAAGATATCTACTATAGTGCTCACGACGCGTTTCTAGAATAACCTTCCTCAGGTACGCTCAAAGTCAAAATATTTGATAACTAAACTTCACATCGACGTTTATACCTGCTACATACAAGTCCCTTTCTTACTACAAATCATTTTAAAAATTGCTTCTATGAAAGTTGAAATCTTGACTGACCACTTATGTTTACTAACAGTATGTTCTATTTCGTGAACTCAGACGAATATAAATAATTTATAAAATAAAACTCAACACCTGTTTATAGGATCAGCTCGCCAGACAGCGTACAGCAAAGCTCTCGAATATGAACAACATTGTTTTACTGATTACATGTGGAGAACTCAACACGTGTATAGTAAATATAGTGTGATCATGCATAATTTTAGCTTTCATAGCGGGGCCGTCGTGGCTGTCATCGTATAGTAGTTGGATTTACAACTACTTGTGCAATCAGTGCCTATCACCACTGATGTTGTGAGTTAGAATCTCGACCAGGGCTAGGTGAACAACATTATGTGATAAAGTTTGTCGGTGACTTGCGACAGGTCGGTGGTTTTCTCCGGGTACTCCTCCGGTGTCCTTCACCAATAAAACTGACCGCCATGATATATCTGAAATATTGTTGAAAGTGGCGTTATACATCATCAAACAAACAAACAAACGCATTGTCATAGATAATTTCAAAGAACTGATCAAACCGGTAATTAATGAAAAAGATTAGCAAAAATAAAAACGTAGACATCTAATTTAATGCGCACGGCATGTTTCTGGAATAACCTTCATCATGTACGGCCATAGTCAAAAGACTGGAACACCAAATAAACTAAAATTCTTTGGGAGATGGTAAAAACACAAAGGGACTAAGTTTGATAGCTAAAGTAGGCCACATTTACCTATTATTGTAAATAGATATATATATATATGGACGGCGTTTTATCTATCAAATTGTGGATCGATCATGACTGTCTTAATATTCAATCTTGGATCTATTTTAATGAGATAAAAATGAGGCTTAACTTCAAGTACAGTCACACCTGTATTAAAAGAAAAGTGACCTTATAAGACAGGTGACCTCTTAAGAGAGGTTCAATTCATATGAAACTTTCTATGATAGGGCAAGAAAAATGTGTTCTTTTAATACAGGTGACTGCTTAATAGACGTGACCGCATGGGCAGGTTTGACTGTAATATGATATTGTCATTTCCTGTGGATATTTTACGCCATTACAATGTCGCCTACCATTCCATTATCGGTTTTTACCTCACCCCCGAAAATTAATAACTGCGAAAATAAATCATACGTCAGTAAGTGGTGATAGGCACTGATTGCGTAGATAGAGGTAAATCTAGCTTAGAGAGATATGAGACACCAGACAAGGCAATGAAAAAGGGGAAAATCCAGAGACACCAGCAACATTGGGGCACAAGACACAGTACGAAGACAAACAAAACAAATAAAAACACAATACAGAAAACGAAAAAATACGAGCTATAACTACCCCACGTAAAAAAGAAACTCGTGACGAGCAGGGCCGGATTAAAGCTAATTTGTGCCCTAAGCACAGGCCAACCTTAGTGTCCCCGCACCTTCCACTGGTATGATGTAAAAACTTAAACGACCCCTTGATGCCAAGACGCAACATAATTGTCAAATGCCAACATTTATTAGTATTTTATTTCATTTTTGCTACATTTTTTTATTATTGGGGTGGTGCCCCCTTGCCCCTTGATGTCCTAAGCATGTGCTTAGTTTGCCTAAGGGTTAATCCAGGCCTGGTGACGAGTAAATCAGTTCCTGTTTCTTATAAGATACCCCGGTCGTTTGACTCATAGTCAAGTCCGGCGAAAATCATACCGATCACAGAGAGAAAGAAAAAAGTATATGCAAAAATATCTCATCTCTACTTTTATCAACAAAGTATTCCGTCAAATTGCTTGAATTCTAAAACGTAAGACATACGATATCTAATTTAGTGCACTCGGCGCGTGTTTAGAATAACCTTCCTCAGGTACGCTCAAAGTCAAAATATTTGATAACTAATCTTCACGTAGATGTTTAGACTTGTTTAGAGATGTTAATTAATTCTCTTTACTACTACTAATCCCTTCAAAAATATCTGCTATGAAAGTTGAAATCTTGAACGGAAAAATATTTATTGCTATTTTATAAATGGATATTTCATAACTGTCATCTAGTTAGTGATGATGACAGCATAACTATGGTAGCGATGTCTTCAAAGCAAATTACTATATGTAGATGCAAAATCAGGTGAAAATCTAAAACGAAATGATTCTACAGATATTTTACATTCCACTGCAAATAAACATACAGTTATATTAATTAGGTTTTACATGTTAATGTTGAAGAAATTCACATGTTTATCATAAAGATGTAACGTTGTCTTGAGTGAAACAGACAGTCTGTACACTAATTACATTTCATTATTTGTAAATTACGTTCAGAAGTGTAAACGGCCTTTTTAAATGTTCTCACTAAATTACAACTCTCCCGATAGTACACACAGAACCTTCTATCTTAAATAAACTTTTACAAACTGTAATTTATGATAGCAAAAAAGACATAGGCACGTGTTGAAGCAATAACATGCTACGATCTTGTTACATCCTCAGAATAGGATAGGTTGTGTTTGTTTTGTGGTGTTTAACGCCACTTTCAACAATATTTCAGTTATATCGTGGCGGTCAGTTTTAGTGGTGGAGAAAACCGGAGTACCTGGAGAAAACCACTGACCTGTAGCAAGTCACCGACAAAATTTATCACATAACCGAACGCCTCAGCTGGATTCGAACTCAAAACGTTAGTAGTGATAGACACTGATTGCATAGGTAGTTATAATTCCAACTACCACACGATCACGACCACCACGGCCCCTCTCAAACATAGGAAGAAAATCATAAGTTTACTAATACAAGAAAATGAGTGAGTGAGTGAGTGAGTGAGTGAGTGAGTGAGTGAGTGAGTGAGTGAGTGAGTGAGTGAGTGAGTGAGTGAGTGAGTGTTGTTTAACGCTACCTCTGCATTTTTCAGCCATATTATGACGAGAATGGGTTACTTATCAATAAGAGGGACCGTGGTTGTCATGATCGTATTGTAGTTTGATTTTTAACTACCTATTCAGTCAGTGCCTATCGCCACTAACTTTACGATTTCGAATCCCCCTCATGCAAGGTGTACTCGATACAACATTTTGTGTTAAAGTTTGTCAGTGACTTGCAACAGGTCGGTGGGTTTCTCCACGTACTCTAGTTTTGTACACCAATAAAACTGACCTCCACGATATAACTGAAATATTGTTGAAAGTGGCGTTAAACACCATAGCCCTGAACCCTTATCAATCAGATAACTTGAAAAGGGGAGAAAAGGACAATATCACAGTAAATAGTCCTTAAAACCAGGTGGGTTGTTGTTATTATTTCGTGTCCGTCGTTTGTTCGTGCATAACATATCCAAATTTCCCTTTTTTTACTAAGACATTTCCACAGATGACATTAAACTTGACATACGTATTCATTCTTTGAGATGGCCCCCATAATGGTTTGTACATGTGGCCTTATGGGTAATACACGTAACAGGAAATTCCTCAATTTCCCCTTCCACTAGAATCATTAGCTATAATCATAGAAAAGGTAGATATATAATTGAGTGCGCACGACTCGTTTCCGGGGTAACCTTCATCGGATACGTTCAGAATCATGCGAAAGATTGGAAAGCCAAATCATTTTAAAATCTTTGGGAGTATGTACGCCAAAGGGCCTAAACAGGAGAGCCAAAATCGGCTACGGTCACATTATGCCTGAGGTAGGAGACATTATCTAGGTACTATGAATTTCGGGAATATATATATATCTAATAAACCATGGAAAATGGTAGGTTTAATTTTGGACGTATGCGGGAGTTTAGTTAGTACTTGAACAGACACCAAAGTTCCTATGTGCTTTGGTTGTCAGTTATATGTGCAATCAGTTCCTATCACCACTAAATTTGTGAGTTCGGATCCCTCTCATGACTAGTTATACCCGATACAACATTATATATTGATATTAGTTTATTGCAAATAAGGCAGAAATGGGATCGGACAAAACGTTATCACAATCTTATGGACTTGTCCTTTCCCTACAATTAATACACATATAATAAAGTCCCCAAAAATTGAAGCACACACATAAAGATAATATTTAAAATGATTGAGTGAAACATGGGAATTAAGATTACCGACCACTGATTAAAATAATTTTGCTTATCTAATATATATACAATACTTGTAGCATACAGGTAATACAGGTAATATGTGTATGAGGCTTAGAAACGGGGGAAAAGGCGAGGCTTCGCCGAGCCTTTTCCCACGTTTCGCGCCGAATACACATATTTACCTATATGCTTCGACAGTGCACATGTATTGTATTTATCCTGCAATTTTAAATCGTAAATAAACGTTTACTGGACGATGATAAAAGCATTTGATATAATTTTGTGTATGTATTTGAAAACAATATCCCCCAATGTGCCCCGATGAGTTTGCCAAATATAAAATTTTATTCTATTTATAACTGACCAATATCAAAAAAAATATTGGGCAGGCTATATTGGTCGGTAAATGCTGTCATTGCAGAATAAATGCTCGAACTTTGTTAAAGATCATATAATTGTCTGTGTAGTGATTTGTACTGCCATCATATGTATTTCTGATATTTACTTTTGACCGTTGTTTTGATTGTCTTTCTATGGTTTAAGCAACCACTTTAAATATAAATCCGTTAGAAAGTTAAATCCAAATTGAATGTTCGAGGTGTTCGTTTCATTAAGATAAAAGGGCGTGTTCGATTATGTATATTTTAGCTTGGATAATCCATTTGCATGACACTTTACATTTTTTTCATGTCTTCACGGAATATGAAATATGTATATAATATTAAATAAGTTTATTTTGTATTAATTCATGTATGCATTGGAGGAGGAGGAGACGTTTGTTTCTAAGTTGTGAAAATTGTGTCGTATATAATTGTTTATTATTGAACAATAAATATGTTTAAGGTATGATTTACGCCTTTTGGTTATTCCTTTGGTAAGTTCAAATTGTTCTTGTTTTACGTTGTATTAATGAATTGTAATTACTCAGTTGTCGGGAACTAATCGCTTAAAGAATCACGATACGAGACGTTTGAAAAAGTGATTGAAATTGCGATTATGAAAGTATTTATTTATATAACATTATACAAATGATATTTCTGTCTTTTTATTCAGCACATTGTCAGTCACTCTACGTTTTTTTTTTCACACACAAGTGCATTTGTACTGAAATTCATTTACTAGTAAATCAAATAAAAATGGCTGATCTACCACAATAAATGGTACAGACAGATCTCTAACTGTTCATATAAACAATCTGAAGTGTTTACATAACATGGAACGAAGAAATTGAAAGCTGTGGATAAATAAAAAGATTGATAGACGTGAATCGTGCGAGATTTGTGTATCATAGATCACGTGACTACAATCATTCATACAAACGTTTGGTATAAGAAATGACTTACAGGACATATGGTAAAACATGGAATAGGCTCTGGGCAAATCATATTGTACTTCAATGTATGCTAATATGTATGTTTTGTAGATCGTTGTTTGTCCTTTTATACTTTTTCTTTTGGCCATTGTGTTGTCTGTTCTTCTTCGACATACGGATTTGGTGTACCCCTTTGGTATCTTCAAACTCTTCTGATACATCACTGTATCATATATTGTATCAATAACGTATGTATCAAGCTTAGTACGTATAACACGTTTCTGGAATAACCTTCATCAGGTACGCTCAAAGACAAATTACTTGAAAGATAAATAATCTTAATATCTTTGGGAGTCAGAAAATCAAAGGGCTTAAACAATAGCCAATTTCAGCTAAAGCCACCTATACTTGAGTTTTATATATAAGATTTCAACAAAGACCATGTTTCAGCTAGAGAATGTTTTACATATACTGATTGTCAGTGACTTGCGACAGGTCAGTGGTTTTCTCCGGGTGCTCTGGTTTCCTCCACCAGTAAAGCTGAATGCCACGATATAACTGAAATATTGTTGAAAGCGGTGTTAAATACCACCAAACAAACGAAAAAAAAAAACAAAAAAAAACAAACATACTGCAGCCAGCACAGCCCACCCATCCCATCTTTTGCAGTATGCCGCACTACAGTAGAGGCCAACCATGTTTGTTTAGCTTTTGTGACAAATAAATGACTGTAATTGATCGAACTAACAAACCAAATCATGAAATTGTACTTAAATTTACGGCTGCTTAATCAATCATCTCCATTTGGTTTGTTGCAGGAAACAATTCTAAAATTGTCCAATCAATCACTGTAATTTTATTTACTGCACCATTAATACATGTTTCAACCACCAATCGGTCAACAAGCTTTGATTTGCTGCACACAATTTGTCATTGCACATATTGGTTTCCCGTGTTAAAATATTTGTCGAATATACTTTTTGTCAAAGAGATGAAATATTTATAAAAAAGATTTAATATATTTATTTGTAAAGTAATGCACTTCCTATATCATGGACGATTAAGCTTGTGTGTAATGCATGAACAATTTGTTTTTCATCTTGACGATATTCAATAAAAAAAACAATCATAAGAAATATCATTTATATGCGATCTACCACAATTAAAAATGTTGATACATGTAACTATGCAACCACAATTATGAAATATAATAGGGGTTTCAAAATAAGTAAATTCAATAATTTTCCTATAAAAAATTATTTTTAATAATATCACAATATCTTCCTAATAATAATTATAATATATAATTATAAGTAAGTAGTAATATAATTTTTTTTTTATTATATGAAATAAAACAAAAATTTCAATTTTGTAATTTTATGGGCGCAATTTCTCTTTTGGAAAGTCGCCGTCAAATAACATATAATCAATAGGGGTTTCGTTTTTACATCTGTTTCTAACCGCATCGTTGGTGTAATGGTTAGCCTGTTCGCCTCGAGTGCGATAGATCGTGGGTTCGAGCTCCGATCGCGTCAAACCAACGACTCTAAAATTCGTATGTGTTGCTTCTCCGCTGAGCACGCACCATTAAGGAGAAAGAGTAAAGACTGATTGGCTCGGAATCAGAATAATCTGTCAGAGTGGGGTGACATGTATATCCGCTGACTGTTGTTTCCAACTAAGCTTGTTGGTCTAATACAAAGTTGACATCATCATCTCATTGAAAATCAATTGTTCTGGCCATGATATAGCTGGACAAATTGCTGAATTGGCGTTAAACAACAATCACTTAATCACTCATCTGTTTCTACGATTTTTTAAGTATATTTTGGAACTGTTATGACGGTGTGATATTTTTGTTTTAAATTTCATTGTACTTTTATCTAATTTTGCATCGAAAGCATTTAAAAAAAACGTGTCATATTTTATGTCTAGGTAAAGAAAAATAAGATTAAAAACGGACGTACTATCAAGGTTTCCGAAAATAAACCACACGCCGATGGCGAAAAACTCCCATTAAGGTAATCCAGGACGTTGTCACAATGTTTAGTACGACGTAATTATTGTATATATAGCACTTATCATTTGACCTGTTCCATGTTTAATAATATTTAATACATTTAAATATTGTAATAATAAATTTTAAATTGTCCAATTGAATTTTAATGTTTGTTAAGTCTGGTTCGTAATGAAGACATAAATACTATATTAATGCATGTTTATATATGTAATCTTCACGGATTTGGTGTATATTTGTACACTACATATAATAGCTTTGATGTTGAAAAATATATTTAAAAAATATCAGTCTTTTTCAATTTTTTCGCTTAGGCGAATGTAAAATAGGTGATACGATACGAACACTTCCATAGCACTTGCAAATCTCACTTGACTGAATTGCATTCATCATAAAAAAAAAGTAACCCCCACTATCATCCCAAGGTATGGAAATATGATAACTTATCTCTGCTACGGTCCAACACTTCCCAAAGGAAACGCATCGCGTATGGAGAATACCAATACTCCTAGCATGTCGATATGGACAACAATTGTTGGGAGTTGTCATTAGTTGCCTGTTGGGATATAAAATTTCCCTACCCTATCCATAAATTCCACTAGAATTATGTCCATAATAACACCAGTGACATAGACCTTCCAAATACTATGGTTTGTACATGATTTTTATTTATTACTTTATTTGTCGGGATCAGTTGTTGACTTGATGGCTTCAGGTTTACTGGCGAACCATTACCAGAGCCAGTAAAAAAATATTTGCAACCATGCAATCTCAATTAATACCGGCACATTTTCAAATATACACCAATCGGTAAAAATGTGACGTCGTCCAATCAGAAAAGGCGTTACATATACAACTGCATCAGAATTTGAAATATGTGTTAATTATAAAAAAATCACGTGACATGCCGATCATCTCGTCAGTCATAAAAGCTGTTAAAAACTTTCTCTTTCATTTAAGAAAATAAAAGTAAAATGCGTATCTACTACTTAATCATAGTTACAACATAATTATATATTGTAATGCATGTGGTATACCACAAACCACAGACGGCTCATGTGGCAAACACGTGTAAATTAGACAGGATGTGGCCAGGAAAATATTTAGGACAGGTCATGGACACATTGGAATGAAACATTATTAATATAAAATCGTCAAATAAAAATGAAAAAACCAGATCTTCAGAACAGTTCAAAAATCCACAGGGGCCCGGTGGCTCAATGAGTTAGATCGTTGGATCTAACAACTCATACAAGCCTATCACCAATACGGCGTGGGTTCGCGCCCGGCTTTGTAAATTACAATAGAAAAAAGGGTGCACTCGATTCGCAGCTGCATGTGATAAAGCTTACCAGTTGCTTGCCCATGGTCGGTGGTTCTCTCCGGCTTCCTCCACCACTAAAACTGGTCGCCATGATATAGCTGAAATAGTGTTGAAAGTGGCGCTAAAACACAAAAAATCAATCAAAATCAAATCAAAAATCCAATCGAAATATTGTCGGAACGAGGGGCAAAATCGATACCGGTACCTCTAACACATATATACTTGACCACACACTCCCCTGGATTGTTACGGACACATCAATAAAACGCGATTGCGTTAAGCTACTTTTATGACCCAAAATATACATGTCAATGAAATGTTGGGGTCATGCAGATGTTTTCCAATGCATGATATATCTATTCTTCGTGAGTCAATGGTTATGTATTTTAGATATATATACAGTCAAACCTCGGTGACTCGAACTCGGATGGGTCGAATACCATGGATAGCTTGAACTGATTTGAAAATCCGGTCAATTTTGTATACGAATTTATCCTTGATTTAACGACTCGTGAGTGACTATGTTGTTTGTCAGATTTTAACCTATAGCAGTCAAAATCAAATTTGAATGAGTCATTCATTTCACTCCGAAATGACGCGCGTTTTCGAGTTAATCGGGACATAGTTACTAGGCTGAAATATACTACGAACGGATCTATTTGATTTTACTTCGATTTATCCAAGGAATCGAATTATTGGGCTTTTAAATAACGAAGTTTTAATATATTTATTTTATAAGTATTCATTATTCACATATTATAATTAAAAATAATCTGTTTCGTTTCAGGTTGTGAAAAACCACGTCTCAACTAAATGTAAATGTCATGGTGTTTCCGGTTCATGTACGGTCCAAACATGTTGGCGGCAGTTATCTCCCTTTAACTATATTGGTGAAATTTTAAAGAACAAGTACGAACATTCACAACAAGTAGAAACGGACAATAACCATGCGAACCGCAAAACAGCCCACAAGAGGCGCTCAATAAAAGTGAACGTTATTGGTGAAAAACAACCACCTAGGCGTATGGATATGATTCACATTGACGATTCACCTAGTTTCTGCAGACAAAGTAGGTATTCCGAAGGAACAGAAGGACGGGAATGTATTAAAGATAGGAACTGTGATTCTATTTGCTGTGGGCGTGGTTATAACGTGCAGACAAAGACTGTGTCACGCCCATGCAAATGTGAAGTCATATGGTGTTGTCAGTTCCGCTGCCAACAGTGCTTTATTGATGAAGAAATACATACATGTAAATGACCAGCAAAGTATTATGGGAACAACTTATATTTCCAAATCAATCGAACATGTAAACAGTTAAAAACCAAAGTTTCATTCGATTGGAAAAATCAGAAAATGTGATCAGAATTCATTGTCTCAGTCATTAAA
>MJUT01048787.1:338013-351774 GCA_002080005.1 Gigantidas platifrons
GTCATATGTTGTGGATTTCCAACGTCATATGTTGTGGATTTCCAACGTAATATGTTGTGGATTTCTAACGTCATGTGTTGTGGATTTCTAACGTCATATGTTGTGGATTTCTAATGTCATATGTTGTGGATTTCCAACGTCATATGTTGTGGATTTCTAACGTCATATGTTGTGGATTTCTAACGTCATATGTTGTGAATTTCTAACGTCATATGTTGTGGATTTCCAACGTCATATGTTGTGGATTTCTAACGTCATATGTTGTGGATTTCTAACGTCATGTGTTGTGGATTTCTAACGTCATATGTTGTGGATTTCTAACATCATGTGTTGTGGATTTTTAACGTCATATGTCGTGGATTTCTAACGTCATATGTTGTGGATTTCTAACGTCATGTGTTGTGACGTCGTTTTGTGTGTTCAGTGAGTTAAGATGAGAGGTGGTTGCTCGATTTGCTGACCTTGGTGGAATTGATGACCATAACGGTTGAATTTTTCTTTTCATAATTATATCTAAAATTTCTATGATTCTAATATAACAAATATTAGAATCATAGAAATTTTAACTCAAAATTACGAATAAAAACGAGGATGGTGACCCCATTTTTGTATTTGAGTTATCGATGTAACTCATTAAGATGAGTACACATACAAAACATTTTTGAAATCAGAATTGGTCCCATTTGGTATCCTCTGACCTTAATAGCATTTTAATCTTCTTCAGGAGAATGTGTGTTTTAAGTAATCGAAGTTACAAATGCTTCCTACTTTACGAATGATCATGTTAACAATTGATCGACCAATATCAAGTGACTAGCAAGTCGAAATTGAAATGGGGTGCTTCCGAATGAAAGCCAAATTTAATCGTTGCTGAACATGAATTTTGACATAGACTGTAATACAAACGAATGTTTTACTACGCTCAGAGCTTGATCCAATTACCAGAATGTTCCAAAGAAGGGTCTTTATCAGTACAATAAACTACACATGGGTTAGAGTTATGATCTTTAACGCCACTTTCAACAATATTTCAGTTATATCGTGGTGGTCAGTTTTATTGGCGGAGTAAACCGGAGTAACCGAAGAAAACCACCGACCTGCCGCAATTCACTGACAAACTTTATCACATAATGTTGTTTCGATTAACTACATATGTAGTTCCTATGGATACTAAATGACATTTACTCTAGTCTAATATATGGTGTCAATGGCAGAAGAGATTAATGGATTAAAGGATGATCCGAATACCAAATTAAGAATAGTACAAGCACAAATGTCACGAAAAACGATTGTACAGATACACGACAAGATCAACCAATACCGCGTTTTTTAAATGCCTGTTTAAAATGTGAACATATTGCGAATATACATATTGCGTGTAAAAACAAACTTACATACCATAATATACCATTTGTACATGCCTGATTTGATATTAAAATTTCATAAGAGTTACTTCCCTTACGGCGGGCAAAATGGTACCCATTTTAGCGAAAGCAACGAAATAGGAATTTGAGTTTAATGTTCTTATGATCTGTAGATATTTGAATCTTGTAGTAAAATCAGAGCTTTGTATGGTGGTTCGTGTTGTGTTGTTCAATATTTAGCTTTCTATGTAGTTTTATTTTTTGGAGATCATTGTTTGTCATTTTCAAACTTTTCTTATAGAAATAATAAATTCATAAATTGCTACAACTTTAAAAGTGTGTACAGAATATGATTTATCATTAAATTGACAATCCCTATATAATGTAATTTTACTTAAAACTAAAGTTCTCCTTCCTCCATCATAAGTGAACTTCACCGACTTTGGCTATTTTGACTTGGAGCATACTTGATGGGATGAAGGTTATGCAACGTTTTATCCTGATGGCTACTATTTGGTTCGTAATGTAGAGATAGTAGGGATTTTGGTGTTTAACGCCACTTTAAACAATATATCGTAACGATCAGTTTTATTGGTGGAGGAAATCGGAGGACAAGGAGAAACCACCGACCTTCCGGAAGTCACTGACAAAGTACAAATAGTAGATGCACCGTCGTGATTATTGGTTATTGGTTTTTCTTGACAATGGTGAAGCTATGTCCTATCTCTTTACCTTGTGTTTGTTGTGGAATAAAGCCATACGAAATACTAGGATATACACCATGACGTAGTACCTGAGTTCACGCCTGGATTTTAGCTTTCTGTGTAATGTTTTGTAGATCGTTGTTTGTCCTTCTGTCCATTTTTACTTGGTCATTGCATTGTCTGTCCATAATTCTTTGATTTACGGCTTCTTGGCTACCTTTTTGGTATCTTTAAGTTTTTCTTATATGAAATTACATCATATTATAATAATAATCTTTCACCAATCCAAAGAAAGATAACTCCATATTGATTAAGGTACAAAAAAAGATTGCAATAAACAAAGGCCATGAAAAAAAAAAAAAATTCAAAACGTTTTTCAGAAGATCAACACCTTGTTCAAAACTATTCTGTCAGTTGTGTACAGATGACGAAAGATTGTATAAATTATTTCCCTTTCTGAAAACTCAGAATATGAATACTGGTTCCCTGTTAAATGTGGCAAAAAGCACGATGAGTTTATAATCCAATTTTGAAGAAAATACTGAAGAAAAAATATTTCAGAAATTTATCACCTTGAAATATTTGTTTAAATGGTTTTTTTACTTTCTTCATATTTAATGTCTATGTAATTTTAATATCATAGTGCCGATGTTAGCGATTTTCATACCTTCATTCTCGCTTTAAAAGAATTGTGAGGCCATATTTTTCAACAGTTTCAGAGACGGAAAAATGAAGAGATTATATCATAAATAGCTTAGGCCATTCATTTACCGTAATTCACATTTCACTAAGAGGGGATGTTTGAGCTTGGGCCCATATACATAATCTGACCCCGTCACGTTTTACTAATGTGTCTGTACCCATCCAGGGAAGTGAGCGGTCGTGTATGGTATTTCGTGTGTTAGAGGTATCGATTTTGTTTCTTTCTACGATGTTTCTATTTGGCTTTGGGACTGTTCTGACAGTGTGGTAGTTTCTGTTCTTTTTATTTTAGTGCTGTTTATGGTCAAAAACCAGCAATGACGTTATACCCGGTATGCATAAATTAACATATGGTTCTCCCAGTTGTTGCATTGGATGGTTATTACAATGTGTTGTGTCATCAACAGCTAGTTGACTGTTTGTTCTCAATGGTATCACTGGTCGAGGAGACAGGACCTCAGTGCCGTCATGACAATTGATGTTATTTAAGAAATTCACGCCTTGGAAATAAAAATAAAATGAGAATAAATAAAAATAAAGGACCTTCAGAAAAGTTGTAAAATATAATATCAAAAACATAGAAATAGAGATCAAATCCACGGTAATCTGCCACAGAATATTTGTAAGGACGGCCATTGTGTTATTGTTGTATCAAGCTGTTTGATTGGATGCAAAATTCTATATAACAGTTACGTAAAATCTGAAGAGATTTTCGGAACAAAGTGACGATCCGTACACAGGAAGATCAATCTCTCTCTGGAATAAGCTACCATAGCTGATTTTGGCTGCCCTGTTTACCTGCTCCCAAAGATTTTTAAAATATTTGGCCTTCAAAATATTAGACTTTGAGCATACATGTACCTGGTGAAAGTTATTCCAGAAACGCGTCGTGTGCACACAATTAGATATCTACCTTTCTTTTCTTTTTTTCTTTTTTTAGCAAAAATGTAAACACAAAAGAAAAATGAAAACACAAGAACATACTCTCGGACAACACGAAGGCTCACAACACCCGGATGTTAACCCAGGTCTTCCATAGGGGAGTGAATCATTATTATTTAACGTCAAATGTGCTATTTTTAGATATGTTATGGCGAAAATAGTGTGCATTCAATGGAATAATGGTGATGATGTCCAGCAGCCATAGTTGGAGTTTTACAATGCTATGTCATCGAAACAACAGTTCGCGGGTACTCATATTGATTTGGGGCCAAATCGACCAGTTTTTGTCTGCAACTGTCTATTTCATGCTGCGTGCTTATCGGAGAGGCAGCAAATAACAGTCATAGTCTTTGGCTTAACGAAACCAAGATATACCACACCTTGAAGCCAACATGGTATTCCAGGAATGCATAGTCCGCACTAAATTAGATAACTACTTTTTTATGTCACCACCGATGCGGTTTTCCTCCGTTGGGCATTAGCATTTCTTAACAGCAACGATCTAAAACTCATTTACCATAATTATGTATGCTAAGCATGGCCTATAAAATGTAAGAAATAACCACTTCAATTAGTCTGTATTTTCCCCTTTAAAGATATAACATAAAAATATTTGGGTATTATCACATGATTTATCAATTTCATTGAACTATAATAATTCTATTCCGTCTTTGCCTTTTCACTTATGAAGGGTTTTATGTGCCAAATTTTTATCTATGTTGATTGCATATGGATTATGTTTAAAAATGTTATCTCCTTGTAACTCTTTTGAGTTCATTCATAAAATCAATTGATCTAATATATAGAGAGATTTTGTACTCATGAAGTTATGATCTATTCGACGTAATCTGTGGTTACGTACACACGAGTTATGAACTGTAATAAAGAGAAGATGAACTCTGCCAGACACTAGACAACCATTTCGCAATCATTATGTGTTTATTTTGATTTAATGGGGTTTTTCTTACAATAAAAGTAAAGAAAGAACTCGTAGGAAAACAATATATAATGGAATTCTGAACATGTTCATGTTTGAATCTTCATTATGTATTCTCTCCCAAAGGGATCCTTCAGTATAGACATATATTTATTTAGCATGGTTTATGCAGCTGGAATGTGTGTATGCAACAAATACACACCAACATATTGAAATTATGAATACAGATGAAATTTTGTACTGGTCCTTTAAGAAAAATTCCCGATCAGGCGAGGTGTCCTCGAAAGGTTGTGAGTGAGTTGCGACAGGTCGGTGGTTTTCTCCGGAATCCTCCACCAATAAAACAGACCGCCACGATGTAACTGAAATATTGTTGAAAGTGGTGTTAAACACCATAACCCTAACCCTTTTGATGTTATGAATACAGATGAAATTATGTACTGCTTCATTGAGTAAAACAACAATCATCAATCAAATATACTTGATTGATTGGTTGCTGAACATCTAGTGACAATAATTGCACTCATATTCAGCACGAGATCAAATTCAACTATACACAATCTAATAAAAATCTAATATTTGTTTTATCTTTTTGAAATGTTGTTTCTTTTGCAATACATTAACAACCCGTGTGGGTCACGTCCGGGTTCATATCTCCGACCAATCTGTGATGAGCCTATTAATTACTTAGGCATCAAAATCAAGTGCACGCCAAGAGCTTCTGTATCATTGACCAATATCTATAACTGTCTTCCATATGAGTGGACAGTCTAGGGGGAATGAGTGGTTACCTGACAAAAGGAATGTTTAGCTGTTAGAGTATCGTCAGAGAAAACAACGAAGACAAGAATACAACACAAACATCTAATTTAGATTAAACAATATACAGTCCAACCTGTATTAAGAGGTCACCGTTGGGACAAGGAAAAAGTGGTCGTTTAAGACAGGTCACCTCGTAAAAGAGGTTCAATTCACATAGAATGGTATATAACAGGACAAGGGACCTTTTAATAGAGGTGACTGTATAGGCAGGTTTGACTATATATAAAATATATCGAAGCGAGGAAGGAATGAAACAATCAGTCAACCACTTTTTCATTGCCACTGGAAAGTATGGAGGGTAAAGTATTGAACAGCAATATCTAACCTTCTGTAGACACTGAAATCCGTCTACCTCTAAATCTGCAAGATGTAATCAACAAGTAAGGAGCGTGGCACTCTCCAAACACTGCAGCTATTCTGGTCTACAGTCAGGCTGTTCGTAGTATAAGCCGACAGCTCTTTCAACCCACATCAGGAGCAACATTGATACCAGCTGGGCAGCTCCTTTGATTGGACTATGGTAATTGTAACCAGTACGTACCAAGTCGTAACATTATAATAGTATCATATAATATTTGCAAAGATTCTAGATGATGTTCCTAGAAGGCGTTCCTGTTGCTCATCTTTTGACTTTCCTGTTTTGAGTTTTTCTATTTTTCTTTGCTTGTCTTCGTTCTGTCTTTTATGTCCCAGTATTTTCTGTGTCTCTAGATTTATCCTTTCTTCATTCTCTCCTCGGTTTACTTGAACGTTTATTTGATGTGCTGTTTACTAAATGTTCTTGTTTAAACAGTCTCCATCAGGCCCTATAAGAGGGGGTTCAGCCGGTGCATCGATCCGGGCTCGGAAGGGGCCTGTGAATCTCTCAAGAGCCCCTTGGCCTTAGCCATAGACATTTTATTTTGATGTTTTTCCTTCATTTTTGTTAGGGTATTTTCAACTATTTTTAGTAAAATTCACTTAGACTTCTGAATTATGTTTGTCACTGCTTTGTATAAAGTATGTTATCTGGACATTCTGCTGGAAATAAAGCATCTATGACAGTTTACCAGGGATTTTATTGGACCTCAAATCCTCTATTTTGAGAGAAGTCTAAGCCTGTCACCGGGGCCAAAAAGCAGTCTTGCTCCGCCTTGCAAAATTTCTCTTGGATGCTCTGGTTTCTATTGTATACATCACCAATCCTCCTTATTTCTAAAGGATATTGACCCTTCTATTTAGATTTTATTTCTACTATCGAAAAAAATAGTGTATAAGTTGCCATGGCGGATTGGAGTTATCAACATTTTTAAAACGCAAATGTCTTCATTTTACCCCATTGAGAAGTACATTATTTTAAATTACATTAACATAATGGGGTTCTGTATAGTAGTAAATTGACTCCCGCTCTAAATTAAGCATTAAGCAAATTAACGAGGTTCTTTATTTCGTTATGTCTTTTTTTAATTGACATTAATTAGTTTTAGCATTTACCTGTTATAAGGTAAACTACTTTAAATTACCATATAATGTCGAGATAACTTTAGTACAATTAGGGAACGTTAAAATTTGGTACATATTCGACCTGTCGTTCTTTCACAACACCAATTAAATCGAACTGATCAATGTGGACGGTGTTCAGATTCTTTAAATATATGGTGTAATTGATATAATTCACGAATTCACTGAATTTTGCCGAATTCCTAGGTTAAAATTCCGTCTTATTTCATCCAAGAAATGAGCTAAATAGAATCAAAACATCCATTCAAAGGTTCACCTTAGTGCCATCGATTTACCGACATTATTTGCGAATTTGTTCCCACGATGACTATAACTAACACTGGACGTTAAAAACAATCAAGAAATCGACCAAGATACCCTTCCGAAGCACCTGGTATCATGTTTCGTCCCCTTAATCAACAATCTCACAACACAACATTTTGAGTCATGATACAACAGAACAAGGTTTATATTTAATAGATTTGTCAGTATATAAAATATCTACAAATGTCTTATTTTACAACTCATACAAGTCTATCACCAATACGGCGTGGGTTCGCGCCCGGATTTTTAAATTACAAAAAGGTGCTCTCGACTCGCAGCCTCAAGTGATAACGTTTACCAGTTACTTGTCCATGGTCGGTGGTTCTCTCCAGGTACTCCAGCTTCTTCCACCACTAAAACTGATCGCCATGATATAGTTGAAATATTGCTGAAAGTGGCGTTAAATACCAAAAATCAAATCAAATGAAATCTACAAATGTAAATACATGTACACTTATTCAAGTTACCAACAACGATTACGGTATGCCATACATAACATATAGTGTAATTAAGAATTATAATGTATTTATAGTTCAAAAATATTGTAATTTTTTTTAAATGAAACTAAGGTTCCCTTCCATCGGGAATATGCGATTTTAGCAGATTTTGGCTATCCTGTTTAGGCTCTTTGGTTTTAGTGCTATGTCTGAGGGAGTATAACCTTAGTTTTCATAAAAACTACATTGTCTAGAAACTGTTAATTTCAATAATAAATATATCTAATAAACCATGTCAGTGCTGAAGCACTCCCTCTATACTTTTCATTGAACATTTTTATCGTTAGGCTAGCATTGTCATGCATTTTAAAAAGAGACCATTTGTTAAAAAGAAAAAATCAGGGCAAAGTGGTCATACATCTTCTGACTATAAATCATTATCGCAAAATAAACATTTCATAATAGTTGCGCATTCTTTGAAAAAAAAATGAATTTTTAGAACCATTCACAAGGACATTGTATTGATTTTCTGATTGCAACACAACAAAGCATAACTAGATAATACAAATACTATTTCTGTGTCCAAATTGTCGCACGGCTGTCATTTCACCGAAGTATAAAATTGATGACTTCCTCCTCATCAAAGCGAGGATAAAAATAGATTCAAATAAAATAGAAAGACCTAAATTAGTCATAGGTTTGGTTGGGTTTGATGGTGTTTAAGGCCACTTTCAACAATATTTCAGTTATATCGTGGCAGTCAGTTTTATTGGTGGAGTACCCAAAGAAAACCACTGCCGCAAGTCACTGACAAACTTTATCATATAATGTTGTATCGAGTACAGCTCATCTGAACGGGTTTAAACCCACACCTTTAGTGGTGATAGGCACTGATTTCACAGGTAGTTGAATTTACAACTACCATACGATCATGACGACGATGGCCCTTGAATTAATTATATTATACTTTATGCACAGTTTTTTTTTTTGATAATTCGGCAATTTCATTGGTTAATGTAGATGTGGTATTTTTCTCTAACTTTTCTTAATAATACATTCTATGCATTCTTCATTGAATAGTTTTAAGTCTTTGGCTTTTTTATTTCTAACAGGTGGTACAGTACCAATTAAAAAGTATGTTGTTTCTGGTCGTAATACTTATATTGTTGGAAGTAATTTACGTAAGAGCACAGGGCAATAAATGTACAAGACAAAATGATGGCTGGGTATATAAATACAATAATGTACTTGACAACGAGCTACTTTGTTTCAACGTTAGGTAAAATATCTATTACGTCACTAACCGGTTGTTAATGACGGAAGGGGCCAATAAAAAATGTGTTTGTAGTGCAGATACCTATTTTTATTGCACAAGAAGATTTAGGAAGGGAAAATAAAGGCTTGCTTATGAAATAGCATGATTGAAAACATGTATATACTAAGCAATATAGAATTGTCTACTTCCTGTATAACGTATAAAAAAATGAAGCTACCAAAGGGAAAAGCATGGGCCGTCGTGGTCATGATTGTATAGTAGTTGGATTTACAACTACGTGTGCAATCAGTACCTATCACCACTAAAATTGTGAGTTCGAAGCCTGCTCTTGGCGAGGTGCATGCGAAAAAAAAAACTTTATGTGATAAAGTTTTCCAGTGACTTGTGGCAGGATTTCTCCGGGTACTCCCGTTTCCTCCACCGATAAAAATGACCACGACGACGATATAACTGGAATATTGTTGAAAGTGGCGTTAAACGCCATATTCAAATCAAATAATCAAATGGATAATCAAGAAGACAATAAAATGGCAAAAAGTAAATTGACATAAAGACAAAAAATGGTCGATAAAATACTACATAGAAAATACAACGCAAAATACTACACGAACGTCAATAAAAACGGGGATAACTTAGGGGCTCTGGAGGGGGAAGCATTTCTAGCTCTAGTAGTGGCATCCGTAATGTTGATTTGATTTGATTTGATTTATTGTGCTTAACGCCATTTTCAGCAATATTTCAGCTATATCATGGCGACCAGGTTTAAGTGGCATCCGTAATGTTGATTTGATTTAATTTATTGTGTTTAATGCCATTTTCAGCAATATTTCAGCTATATCATGGCGACCAGGTTTAAGTGGCATCCGTAATGTTGATTTGATTTAATTTATTGTGCTTAACGCCATTTTCAGCAATATTTCAGCTATATCATGGCGACCAGTTTTATTGGTGGAAGAAGCCGGAGTACCGGAATAGAACCACCGACCATGGGCAAGCAACTGGTAAACTTTATCACTTGCGGCTGCGAGTCGAGTTCACCCTTTTTTGCAATTTACAAAGCCGGGTGCGAACCCACCTTCCGTAATGTAATTTTTGCGAGATATTAATAACTATCACATGGTCGATACCTCTGCTGGTGGACTATTAGTCCCCGAGGATATCATTCGCTCAGTAGTCATTGCGATGGTTTATTATGTAGTTTATTTGCAGTTCCTAAATAAAAATGTAATTATTAATAAAACTATGGTTCTGTTCCCTCAGACATAGGTGACCTTAGCCGATTTTTGGCTATCCTGTTAGGCCCTTTGGTTTTATTGCTCCCAAAACTTTAAATTATCTGGCTTTCAAATCATTCGATGTTGAGCGTACTTGAAGGTTGTTCCAGAAACGTGTTTTGTGCACTAAATTTGATATATATGTTTTTATTAACCAATTACATTTGATCTCCAAAAAAATTAAAATTAGAAATAAATATTATATAATTATCAAAACACATACATTATAAAATGCTTAATCACAGCACCTAAATCCTGTATAAACAGAACAATAAATAACTCCCAAAATGTCTGATAACTTTGGCATTCAGCTTCTCGAATCATATCACATGTTTATTTCAAATAAACAAAGTTGGTCTGAAATGTATCCGGTTTAGACTTGTTTCATTTGAGTATTTCGCAAACATGCAATTAGACGATGTTCGTGTTGTGGAACAGCTCAATCTTTTTATTTCTTTGTGGCGTTTTGTGCACCAATGTTTGTCATTCCACCTCTTTCTGTGGTCATTGTATTGTTTGTTACGACTTCAAATTACCATAATTGGAATCTTTGAACATTTAATTTAATGGGGAAAAAACTTGTAACAATTTTCTGTCATTCAATAATTAAAATAATGTTTTGTAATGAAACACACCATCGTTTAACTTGTGTCTTTGGAAGGGGTATCTAATGCCACTTTCAACAGTATGTAAGTTATATCGTGGCGGTCAGTTTTGTTGGTGGAGTAGTCCGGAGTACCCGAAGAAACCCACTGACCTGCCGCACGTCACTGACACAGTTTACTCACATAATGTTGTATCAAATCCATCTCGCCATGAGCGGCATTCGAACTCACAACTTTAGCATTGTGTCTTCAGTGTTCAGTTCTTATTTCTTTACATTAACATAATTCAGTTTGATTTAACGGTTTATTTGCTCTCAAAAAAAATTATATAATTTTACTCTCCAATCCTCTGGCTTTGGGTGTAACAGATGAGGGTTATTCAAGAAACGCGCCGTGCGAACAAAATTAGACAACTACGTTTTTTTTTTTAATATTAATTATCGTAAGTCTTTTAAAACGATTTAAATATTTAATTACACGGAAGTTCTTTGGGCGATCTCAGCTCATTGTGATATATTCGATTCAGATTATCACCAAGCCACACATTATTTAAAAAAGTGACGTGAAGCTGAGACTAAAGGGCTGGGCTAATTTCTTCTCTTTTTTTCTCGAGTGGCCAGAATACCAATAACCCCACTTTTGCCATTAAAACATCTTTTATTGTCGTGTAATCATATTTTGCCTCTGGTCAGACTTGAACTGACATTTTCTAAATATAGATGTACTACATTGTACTACAGAAGCTTGATCGTGTATTTACCCCCTGTATTGTTTCGCAATAATTACATTTACCTCCCATTATTGTTTTACTCTTGGATTTACCTCCCTTTATTTTTTCATTATTGCAATTATCCCCCTTTATTGTTTCATTATTGGAATAACCTCCCTTTATTGATTCACTATTGTAATTGCCTCCCTTTGTTGATCCATTACTATATAAATAACCACAAATAAAAAATAGAGTCACCATTATATTATTAGGAAAACTAAGAGTAAATGAAAACAAACACCTGTGGTCAATACAATTTAAAGATAATAAATACCATACTAAATTCCTTTAAACAAGCAACATCCGGTGGACCTGTCCGGCTACACCCGGTCAGTCTGATCGACAACATCCGGTGAACCTGTTCCGGCAACATCCGATCAGTTTGATCGACAACATCCGGTGGACCTGTTCGGCAACATCAGATCAGCCTGTTCGTGATGATTGTGCAATAACTTATGAAAATTGTTCACTTCAGTATTCTAACATTAGAAAATTTTAAATTTAGAAAATTTACTGTGTCTGACTTCCTGTATAGGATAGAATTCACGGGGAAACCATTTATAAATATAAAGACTAACAATGTATGCGGCGTTATTTCCCAAATGGCTGCCTTAATCCGACCAGTGTTATTATGTTGTGCAATGTATATTTTGAGAATCCAGGGAACCAATTTTTTGTTATGCTGGTTTAACTAATATTACTGAAAAAGTTCTATTTGTGCCATTTGAATATCCTTTACTTTTCAGACTTCCTAGATTTTATTTGTTACTTATTTCTGCGGACACAAACCTAGTAAATATGTGTAAAGATAAAGCATAAACTTTACATAAGAAATTAACATAACATTATATTTTTACGTAGGGTTCACAACTTAACATAACATTATATTTTTACGTAGGGTTCACAACTTAACATAACATTATATTTTTACGTAGGGTTCACAACTTCACATAACATTATATTTTTACGTAGGGTTCACAACTTCACATAACATTATATTTTTACGTAGGGTTCACAACTTAACATTACATTATATTTTTACGTAGGGTTCACAATTCCTACGAATATATATTGTAGATGTAGCGATCGCTATTTACATGAAAATAAAACACAGCACTCTTAATTCATAGATAAAGCTAATATTATATACGTAGCGCTCGTAATTCATAGATAAAGCTACTATTTTATACGTATCGCTCGTAATTCATAGATGAAACTAATATGTTATATGTGGCGTTCGTAATTCATAGATAAAGCTAATATGTTATACGTGGATCTCGAAATTAACAAGAATACAATCTTAGGAAGCGCTTGCTATTCATGCGAAAATGAAACTATTATTAAGACTTAGTACTCGCAACTAACTATAAAATGAACCTACTATTTTAAATGTACCGATCATTATTGATAAGGGGGAAATAATCGCCGTCACAAGAATTTTAACTAGTATTTGAAACAAAGCACTCGTAATTCATTTTAAAAGGCTGATATCTTGTGATGTAGCGATCGCTATTCATAAGAAAAAATAATAATATTTTAAACATAGCACTCATAATTCCTAAATTAACCTAATATTTTAAACATAGCACTCGTAATTCTTAAATTAACCTAATATTTTAAACATAGCACTCGTAATTCTTAACTTAACCTAATATTTTAAACATAGCACTCGTAATTCTTAAATTAACCTAATATTTTAAACATAGCACTCGTAATTCTTAGATTAACCTAATATTTTAAACATAGCACTCGCAATTCTTAAAGGGATATTAAAGCTCATTTTGGTAATTTTTTGTATCTCATGAACACTTGCAATTGGTTCAATAAATTAATATTTATGAAACATTAACCCGGTTTTTATCAATGAAACTTTGTAAAAGTGACATAATTCGTTCCTAATTCTGTCATATCTTGCGGTTTTTCCAATAATTGAATATTTCCTTCCTGGACAAAAATTCATTTCGACCCTTTTAAGTGTTATTTTAACGATATTAGGGATTATATGGGCGTGCAAAGTATTTTTGGATTGTTTTTACAATTAAATTGAAAAGAAACAACCTTCGTCACGAGTTGAAAAAATATATGTTAAAACGAGCTTTAATATCCCTTTAAATTAACCTAATATT
>MJUT01048787.1:354831-425053 GCA_002080005.1 Gigantidas platifrons
CTGTGTTACCCCCGGTATTTTCTGTGTTAACCCCCGGTATTTTCTGTGTTAACCCCCGGTATTTTCTGTGTTACCCCCGGTATTTTCTGTGTTAACCCCCGGTATTTTCTGTGTTAACCCCCGGAATTTTCTGTGTTACCCCCGGTATTTTCTGTGTTAACCCCGGAATGTTCAGTTTTCTGTGTTGTGTTTGACTACGTTCTGTCCCCAATGTTGCCTCTGTCTCTTGATTGTCAATTCTTGATTTCCCCCTTGGTCTTCTATAACGGTTATTTCATTTGAAATTAATATTTATATGAATTGTCTCCTTTTAAAAGGCGTGTTGAAGTACCTATTATTCTTTAAACAGTGTATGGTTCTTTTTGAAAACAAATTTAGATTGCAATTCAATTATCGGTAATTACAAAATAGAATCCCATACACGTACTTAAAGTATTTAAACATTATTCGTGGTACTCGATCTTTAGTTTATGTGTATGTTTTGTAGATTGTTATTTGGCCTTTGTACTTTTTCTTTTGGTCATTGTGTAGTCTGTTCTTCTTCGATATACGGATTATGATTACCCCTTTGGTATCTTCAAACTCGTATCTTTTCAGATTATTTTCTCATATATCAAACCACACCGGTGGATGCCCTCCTCAAGTGTGGTAGATCGTGGGTTCCAGCCCCGGTCGGGTCAAAGCAAAATCTATAAAACTGGTATTTGCTCCCTCTCATCTAAGCACAGAGCTTCAAGGAGTAAGAACAAAGAATAGTTTGTTCGATATCAGGATATTGTGTCCGAGTGGAGCGACGTGTCTACTCACCGACTGTTGCTTCAGTGAACTAGCATCATAAAGATCCAGCTAAGCATATTATCCAGAACAAACAGATCATCATCACCACATCAAAAGTAGCTTGTTTTTGCCATTACATAGCCGAAGCATTGCCCACTTGTTAAAGAACAATCACGCAGTCACTCATCGATATTTAAAGAACATTTGGTTGTGAAAATGTCTTAGTTTAAGCATTATTTGATTAATTAATATATATAATATTGTACAATAACATCAATTTCAACATGGTGAAATAAAAGGGATTCGAAAACAAGTTTAAAAAAACTTATATTAATTCGATTTACAATTTTTTTGTGTGCAACCTACTGAATACATCGCCTTTTATTTTATAAATATATATAAAAAAATATAGAATTTATTATTTTCAATGACTTATCTGCATTTTGTCGAAAAAAAAAGATATTGACAAAAAAATATACAATGAAAAAAGATACAAAAAAGTCAACAAGTGAGAGAATTACTAGCATTAGATCTTTCATAGCCGTAAAATAGCAATGTAGGGCTTTGAGTACAGTACAGTGTCTGGCTCATTGTCTGGGTTTTTGAAAAAACCAACACAGAACCATTATGACATACATATCCCACAAAATAGAATTAAATATTAATGTTTGCTACATAACAGAGAAAGGTGAACTCTATTGGTTGCGGACCATTACTTCTAATATAGAAATAACCTTTAAAAAAGGCTATTTAAATACACATCAAAAACACATGAAATAATTAACACCTGTTTAATTATAAAATGTTTTATTTTTACCTTTTTTGTCAGTTTTTTGTTAAACAAGCGCATTGTGTCATTTGTCTATAGATACTGATATTTTCGGACGACTTTCCCATGGCTGATCTGTCGTATTCTATGGACAGTATGATTGGCCTGTGTTGGGGTATATGTACCTTAAGATAGGTGTCGTTGCTATATGTAGTAGGGCATTGTGTACTTGTTTTGCCGTCAAATCAGTAATCGTCATTTATTTAAGATATTTGGCTCTTCAATATGGGTTAGGGTTATAGTATTTAACGCCACTTTCAACAATATTCCAGTTATATCGTCACGATCAGTTTTATTTGTGAAGAAAACCGAAGTACCGGGAGAAAACCACTTACCTGTCCATGTCACTGACAAACTTTATCACATAATAGTACACTTCGCCTGTCCTCAATGTGACTAAAATGTATATATGAAAAAAAATATTCGTTTTGTTTTTTTACTCTATGAATATTTGTACAATAATACCCCCAGCAAAGCTATTCATAAAACTGGCCTCCCAAATCAGATACCGGTCACTTTTTACGCCTGATGATTCTATTCATTACTGGTTTTATTAACCATGACCCTTTAAACGGTCATGGTAAATGAGTGTTCGACTTCTGGTCTGTTTTATTTATATCGTCTTCTATACCTATTATTTATTACAGACGATATAAATAAAACAGACCAGTAGTCGAGCACCCCTTTACGGTGGCCGTTTAAAGAGTCATGGTTAATAAAATTAGTAATGATTAAATTCAACATGCGTAAAAAGTTCCCGGTAACTAATTTTGGTATCCAGCTACTTGTGCCTTGTCTGACCGCAATAAAGTTATGTCGGGGATCTCTAATTTGACTTTGAACCTATTCATAACTATCAAGGTGTATTCGAGTGGGATATCACGTACACAACATATGTACTTGACTGTTTACATTATTTGCATCGACTCAGTATCAATAGTTCGACTTCATAGAGATTATATTTACTACGCAATAACCCATTTTAACCCAGCTTTTTTTTCGTATAAGATATCATTTGTGGATATGCGACAAACGGAGAATAAGTTTCAAAAATTAATTGCTTGTAGATTTTTAATTTTTGTTACTGGTTTGATTATTGCAATAAAATTGAAATGCACATAACCAGATTTGAGTAAAATTTTCTATTTATAATTTCCCCCTTGATGGTTAGCTTTAAGAACACCAGAAGTTTCCTCCACCAATAAAACTAACCTCTATGATATTGTTGAAAGTGGCATTAATCACCAGTAATCATATCCATGAACATTCTGTAGAAAGGTCTATTTGGTCGTACAAACGATAAAATTATTGGTTCCGCTTAGAAAATCCTGTGCGTCCCCGGATGGTGGGTAGGGCCACCCTCTCGATGTAGGGGTTGTCAGGTTACAATACAGAAAGTCTGCCCGTTTGGCAATAGTGGGTAACGTGATTGTAGCCGATGCAAAAGGGTTGAACTAGCTTTATGGCCTAACACTCCCCCCCTCCCCCTCTTATGATGCGATCATGCAAGTGCTTACCATATGTGAATAAAAAAGCTATTAAAAACCCAGCACAGATAATATTTCAAGATTTAATCAAAGGTGCAAAATTTATATTTAAGACCCTGTTCTACTGTTCATTTGCTTAATTAATTTTTTTTGTTTGTTCTTTACAGATAATAAGCAATACGACCCAAAAATAGGGCACCATTTATTAGAACATAAATTTAAGAACATCCGCACTTCCACCATCAGAATACTTTCTAAAAAAAAAATGAAATAACTTGGGGACATTTCCCTGTAGTTGATGTATAATTTTTCTTTACCATGTAAATTATAGTTATATTTATTGCCCTATTTTTGAAATTTATGAAAACATACACAGCGGAAACAACACATTTTTATACCACAATTATTCGAATTAATGCTGTTAAGATGGAAGTTTGTTTTTGCCGTGTACTGTCTTTACTTTTGAACTACTTATCTGCAGTCATCAACAACTCATATTATTCAATGATTGCGCAGGAAATTATTTCAAGAGATAGAACATCAAAACGACGTATGAACAGACAAAGAGGGGAGATAACTACGTCAACAACATGGACCTCCTATGGTTGTCTATAATTTATACGTAAGTTTTGAATTTCTCTGTAGCATGCCAAATAGTGGTCCTTATACATATTTGTAAACTATGAAATTGTTTTTGTTTTTGTTTTGTGTGACGAAGATCAAAGTCATGTTACTATATGTCAACTATTGTTCTATTGTATCATGTCTTTGGGTCAGATTCGTCTTGTTTTGCAGCGATTTGTATTGTATAATTACGGGTATGACTAAAATCAAGATTCTCGTGGTTCGCGATCATAAATCCACTGACCTACATTAATGGTAGATGGCTAGACTGTCAACCATCACTGTATTACTTCTTTTTCAAAAAATACTTTTGGTAAGCAAAGAATTCCAAAACGTGACATAATGGGCATATAATCTACATTTAACAGTAATTTGTTTGCACGTATTGCTTACAAAAATATTACGCCATTACTATCAAATTAGTGTTTTTTTTTTTAAATCTTAACATAAAATTTCCTTGATATGCAAGTGTTTTACAAACATATTTACTCGCATATTATAAATAGTCTTTGTAATATTTATGGAATATTTGAAGCTGTTGAACAGGTTATGGTTTGGGTCAGTTTACGCTTAAGAAACCGCGAAGAGGTTTATGAAAAGAGTAGACTGACCCAAAACAGGTTATGCAAGTATAACCTGTTCAACAATTTCAAATATTCCTTATAATTTAATTTTTACAACAAAATGTAATGATTCCTCTATTTTAATTATGATTATTTCATGTGACTATTTGAATTTTTCGTTCGCGGATGAACACGTTGGTGACGTCACAATACCAACCCAGGTTATCGAGTATAAGCAAAAAATGTCTCCAGGCGGATCAGCCAATCAGATTGCAGTATTCAAGTCAAATTAAATTATTAATGATTTTAATTGAAATTTCTGTTCCGAATTTTTATATTTTAACTTAACAACCAGATAAATTATTATATATACTATTTGTCAGCTCAAAAATCGAATTCTAAAACTGCTGGATTTAGTTTGTAATTTTCATGCGTCTATATATATAATAAAATGGAAAGCCAAACATACCACACAGTCGATACAATTCCAAAATCAAATATCAAAATCGAAGAAAGAGGGAAAAATCGATACCCTTAACACACAAATATATGCCAGTTCAATTTACTGGCTTGGTACAGGCACTTCAATAAAAAGTGGCGGGGTTCAACTATTTTATGTGCCCAAATCCCCCCTCTTAGTGTTATTATGAAGAACGCTATAATCTTTATTAATATTATGCATAATATAATCTGCTTGACCCTGAAGTATATATTAAGGTCTTCATATTTCGGGTAGATTAAATCATTAAATACAGACGTAACAAATAAACGTTAGAAAAGATGGAAGGGGCAATCGAGAAAAATATAGATTCTCCTTCAGTTGCCCGTGGGTTACGATATTTCTCCACTCAAGATAGTTAAATTAAAAATTTTAACAACAAGCCAAGAGTTCAATTTAAAATTTTAACTACAAGCCGTCAGGCGAGTGGTTGAAATTTTAAATTTAACTCTCAAGAGTGGAGAAATATCGTAACTCACATGGGCAACTGAAGGAAAATTTGTTTCTCCCATTATTTAACACGAACTTTATTTCAAAATTTGAAATTAATGCGTTTGCAGTTAAAGCGCGGAAAGGCACGAGACATTTGAATCCTCTAGAGGATTACAGATTTTTCCACCACTGGTTTAGCAGGGTTAAAACGCCGTAATAATGGGAGAATTGACAATCCACAGAAACTGGCAACATTGGGTACACAAGACGAGTAAAAACCAAAACACAATATGTGTTGGACACCACTATACGCAAACAAACACAAATAACGTCAATAAGACATGAGCCCTCGTACAAACACCTGGAGGAAAATCGTAACATACGTCATGGTGTTTAACCCCATTTTCAACAATATTTCAGTTATATTGTGTCGGTCAGTTTTATCATGAGATTATAGTTAATTAATTAAACCTTGTAAAATACAGTTATATACTTTTGAGTTTGTCAATACAACACGCCATATTTCATATCTCAAAAATCCGTTATTGTAGTATTAAGATGATAAACTACAATTGAATATCTAAGATTTTTTTCAGAAATATAAACAAATCCTAAAAATTTCCGTGAATATCTCATTTTGACAGAGAATATATATAAGTTTATTATTTTTTTTAATATTTGGAAATTAATTCATTTAAAATTAAATCAAAATCTTAGTCCAGAGCTGCATGGCTTTAAAAATTTTTAACAATTGATTTTTCTTGCAAAAATGTTCTTACTGCAGCTTGTGATGCCTTTTTTGTGTTAAAGGTATTTTTCCAACAATAATTTCGTGAATGCACCATCTGAAACGCGTTCAAAAGGTGTGTTTTCTACTTTATGTCACTGCTGAGTTCAACCAACTCGGACATTATCAAAAATATTAAATGACATCACTTCCGTTGCAACACGCAGAGTTTCCTTCTTTTACACGAATACCGGTCAAGATTATTATACCTCTGTATAAATTTTCATATCAAAAAGACATGTTCTATGTACTGGAAAATTGCGTAATTACTCCAACTGTGAATAGTCCAAGAAGACTATTCATCTTTCCTGTACTATTTTCGCGAATTTTTTAATAGTCTTGCTTTATTGGACGAAACACGATGATGTCTTTCAAAATTCTTGGGATTCTTCCTTTGCTTTAAATTAAAATCCCGAGACCCGCAGACGACAACAATAAACATGGCATGCAGGTTTTGTGTCTGTCCGTGGTATTATTTTCTATTATGCTTCTCGGTATAATAAGCACTTATTGACTGGATATTCGGGTAATAACTAGTTTATTGGTCCTCTAGAACGCAAATATGTCTTCTATCACTATGTCTTGCTATTACCCTTATATCTTTGGTATCTTCAAACTCTTCTAAGATACGTGGACATGTTTTGTATATTTTATTTATTGACAAAGATGTTTCGATTGAATTTTGGAACTGTTCCGAAAGTGTGGTATTTTGTTTTTGTTTTTCATATTATGATTAATAAAATTATAGTTTTACACAACTATTAGGCCAATTATAAAAACATTATGGTTTTAATTTGTCGACCTCCCCAAAGGTTGAATTGTTTATTATGTTATGTGCATATACGTCACTCCTATAATAATAAATTGAGAGAAAAATAAATAACAGTGATACTTGACGAACTCAAACACCATCATAATATACAACACTCCTTTAGCAACAAAACAAAAACAAGTAAGAATAATTTGCATGTATTGCCACGATCAGCTATTATAAGGCCTAGCCAAAACTTTATGGATAGACACGGTTTAAGTGTCAGAACCGACCTGTGACGGTGTTTAAGGAGAAAGAGGAAAGTTTGAAGATACCAAAGGGACAACCAGAAACTGTAAATGAAAGACTGACAGCAAATATAATGGCCAAATAAAAAAAGGACAACAAGACAGACAATAATCAACAAACCACATAAACCCAAATATTGAGCAACATAAATCCACTAGGAAGCGCGGGTAGACCTAGTTATCCTGGAAGGGTAAGAAGCTTCTGGTGCACCAGTGGTACCAGGTGTAGTAATCATGCTAACAACCCGGTCATAAGCTCTGTAAAAGGAAAGGATAACGGGATGTGCATGGCACAATCACGTTATCCTTTCATTTTACAACAAATGGAGCATATTCCTGGTCAACAATATAAGATATTTTGTTGCATTGTCTGTCTTTCGATTTACGGATTGTGATTACACATTTGGTATCTTCAAACTCTTCTGTAACGGTTATCGAAGGGATGACTTCAACTTACCATAAATAATCATCGATTCAGTCGCTTCCTTGTTAGCAGCAACTTTCTATCAAGGTAATCATGACAAAACTTGAGTTCTGTAATATTGTATCAACAGATACTCCATGTGGGTGTTACTACATATAAATGGAAAGCTGACGATGTGAAAATTGAAATCATCTTTGTAGTAGTTTTTTCAATGTTTAGGTGTAGGTCAAGGTGTGAAGAAGACCTCTCTGTATATATGGTGTCCTTAATTTCAAATTCATTAGGAAATATGCGATAAACACTTAAACACGATAAAGACCATTCTCAATCCAGAGTTGTTGTTCCCGCTACGCTCCAACATTTCTATCAACGCTCATTTTGCAAGATTTTTGTAAAATTTAGAAACAGTAAAAAAATGTACTTAAAAATTGCTTTAATTATTGGAAATATCACACTTCTTGAAGAACTATTATGCGGAGGTAAAAAAATAAAAAACGATCACAAATCATTTTTAGGAGAGAATTGATTTGAAATGAGTGATTTATTTTCATCTTTATTGATATTTACAATAATTAAAATAATTCTAAGCATATTTTGTTTACTGTTTCTAAATTTTACAAAAATCTTGTAAAATGAGCGTTGATAGAGGTGTTGGAGCGTAGCGGGAACGACAACTCTGGATAGAGAATGGATAAAGACATGACATATTACATTTAAATTTAGACATTATTCAAAACATCTGCACAAAAAATAAGCTTAAATATAAATTAAACTTATATGTATTTAAAATACATCAACCTTGTTTTTTTTAATAATTAATATTATATTTAAAGCATAATATCAAAAAGGCTGAATAAAAAAAATAAAAAAAAGTTGCAGCTGTTTTAGGTATTTCAATAAACTCATAGACATTGAACTACTTTGAAGTTTATTGAACGCTTTATTAAAATATTTGTATTTTCCCACAAATATGTAACATTACATATGGTTATACTATAACTATAATTCAATGTACCTTTGTGAATTCATACAAGTTCAGTAACAAGACTGGTACCATACGCTTTGAGTGACTTTAAAGTAGGTGAAAATATGAATGGTCTTTGACTATGAACGTACACGATGAAGGTTATTCCAGAAAGCGTATTGTGCGGACTACATTATATTTCTACCTTTTTTTTATTACTGTCGCTAAGTCGATGTCTCTGAAGTTGGAGAATTAGTCCCTAAAGTGTATAATCTATCTAGTAGTCAGTGTTCCGCCACTCGCATGGCTTATTAAATATATCTATGTTTGAAATTTACTAAATAATGTAAGGTTTTGAAACCTATGTCATGTTCCCGCAGACACAAGTAACATTTGTCAATATTGGCTATTCCGTTTAGTTTACTTGCTTCCAAAGATTTTAAAATTATTTAGCTTCGCAATCTTTTGACCATCAGCATACCTGGGAACCCATAAGAGTTCAATAACAAGACTAGTTCCGTACGTTTTGAGTGACTTAAAAGAACATGTGACAATGTGAATGTTCTTTGACTATCAGCGTACCCGAATGTTATTCCAGAAACACGTCGAGCACGCTAAATTCAATATCTACATTTTTATTGACACACGTGACCAATTTAAAATTATATCGAGCCGAAAACATGCATGTTTCTATTTCATTAAGATATGTATGTATGTTATATAACTATATGGCTTTTAGTGGTCGTTGCTCTGCAATTTCTAGAAGAAATATACTATATGTTTGCAATAACGATATTGAGGATGAGATGCATTTCTTTTTATAATGTCCTAGGTATCAAGGTTTTAGATCTCATTTTACCATTAGAGAAACCCTTCTGTGTATACATATATTCAGTGTATTAGTTCAAATAATTTGAATAAGCTATTTGCGTTAGGTAAATTTATATTTCTGGCACTAACGTAAGATCCGGCATGTTATTATTTGTATCAAAATAGCTTCTGTTATTCTATGCATGTCATGTATTCCAGGTATTTGATGCTGTATACCTATAGTCGATATAAATATTATTATGGTTTATTATATTGTGCAAAAATAAATGAAACAACATTTATTTTCACCTTAAATAATTTTTACATCAATTATAATGATCGTTCAATCAATATTCTTGTAATTGGTTATTTATAGTTGCAAAATTGTCGTCTGCCATTTTCTATTTTGCATTGACGTCAAAATGTCATGATGTCACGACATTAGAAGTTTAAACGGAAAAAGGCAGTGTGAACGTGATTAGTTGAAAGAGTTTCCAATCAAATGTGTTCTATAAAAAAAAACCAAAATATATTCAAGTTAAAAATACATCAACAATCGACACAAGACGTGATTAAAAATTTCTTATTCATTAAAAAATAAAACTTAAAATTTGATTATTACATGAAATTTTCATGACACTTTATTAAATGTTGATAGCTTATTTCCTATAAGGTCTTTTTGGAGAGCAAATTTTCTATGAAATACAGCTTTATATAGAAGAACACATGATAATGAATTGACCAATCATAGACCAAATTGGTTTAATAGACCTGTCCGCTGAACTGGATTACAACAAATACCAGACTGTCAGAACAGTCTTAAAGAAAAATCGAAACCTCTCTAACATACACAACCGCTCACTTTCCTGTCTTGGTACGGGCACTTCAATACAACATGTTAGGGTCAACTAGTTATAAGGACCAAATCCTAATTCAATAATAATAACAATGATAATTTTTAAAGACGGGTTGTTTTGCATTGCTTTCTAAACAGATTGTAATATACTGAAATTGTTTTGAATAAAGTGAGAAACAAAATAAAATACCCCCTAAAATCATAGAAAGATGCAACATCGATACCCCTAACACACAAATACATGACCGCTCATCTTCCTGGCTTGGTACAGGCACTTAATAAAATGTGGCGGGTTTATCCTAGATTTATGGGGGGAATACGTAAATTATAACTAATAAACTATAAAGTGGCGGGGTTAAACTAGTTATATGGGTCTAAGTTCCCTCTCTTAGTGAAACGATGCGGTCATACACGTGCTTTCCACGTGTGAGTAAAATATCAAACCCTCACATATATGAATATGATGCTTTGCACTGTTTGTAATAATTTGTATTTTGTTTTGTTTGCTATCCTGTGTAGGATCTTTGTGTTTTTTACTCCCTAAGACTTTTTGCAATATTTAGCATTCCATTGTTTTCATTTTCATGCGTTCCTAATGACGGTTATCCCAGACGCGTCGTGCGAACTAAAATATATATCTACGTTTTTATCTATATGTAAACATACTTGCTTTTGGCAGCTATATTTTCTTAAAAGACAAAATGAAATTGTTTACGGCGTTGCAACATCAATGTGCTTGCATGTTTGGTTTTTTAGTACTATCACTGTGTTGATACCTATGCTGGTGGACTATGAGCCCCCGCGGGAATCATCCCTACGGTATTCAGTGTTTGTGTACTGACATGGTTTATTGGATAAATGGGTTATTGCAGGAAACAGCTCCTAAATAATGTAATTTGTAAAACTAAAGTTCATCTACACTATGCATATGTAATCCTTTTTGGATTTCTTGATCTGAAAAAGACCTCAAATTATCTGTCAAGCCGCAAATCTAAGGACAGACAATACCTTTGAATAATTACGATATCTAAGAAATGTTTTAAGATACCAAAGGGGTAATCAGAAGCCGTATATGGAAGACGGACAGACAATACAACAACCAAAAGAGAAAGTACAAAAAAAACAAACAATGGTCCACAAAAACTATAAAATTACAATCTCTAAGAAATTGTTGCTGTCTACATAATCCTTAATGTAGAAACATAAGTATATCTAATAGACCATGTTAGTGTCAAAACACTGACTCCTGGGCGAATGAAACCCATGGGAACTAATAGTCCACTATAGCTGAGTTATCGATCAAATTGTATGTTGTTTCAACCATTCTTTGCTTTAGCAATCAAGAAATTTCAAAGAATGACTAAATAGTTTCCAAGTCTATTTTCTCTTTTTCTTCACAGAAATTGGATCGAAACCTAATATCGTCAATTATAGAAACTGTTGAATAAAAACAAATCGGTTATAATAAAATATCTCACATCAAAAGAACAGAGTGGAGGAGTGTTCCAGTTGTTAAAAAAAATGCTGGGAACATTAGACATATTTTTATGTCTTTTAATGGTTTCTGTCCTTTCTGTAGTAATGGGAAAATAAAGAGACCGTTGTCTATGAATAGAATCACAGGTCTGCATGCAATGGTGACAATACCTTTTGATATTTTATATCATATTTCAGTTTCGATTCTATCTCTCTATTTCTTCAAAGTAGTCGTAATTTCAGACGCCATTACGAGGGTGTTAAAGTTAAAGACAAAAAAATATCCTATAAAACACTTCCTCCTCTGATGCAATCTATATTAATTTAAAAAGCCCAATCTATATACGTTCGGCAATAAATTGACTTTATAACAGTAATTGATGAAAATACAATCGACTAAAACAATATGAACCACTCCTTTCAATACAGAAACCGGTGAAAGGAATTCTATCCCTTTTGATAAATGCATTCCAATCCGCCATTGACTAATGTTAAAATGATACATTAAAGACGTTATTTATACATGTACAATGTATATCCATTTAACATTTTACTCTCAAAAGGAAACCGAGACACAATCATTGTATTATGGTTCAAACATACCTTTACAGTGGTTCGAAAACACATTTCAGACAATGTTACATTTCTTGCTGCGTTTCAAATCCGTTTATCTTAGAAATGATTCAACGTCTGAAACATGCACCAAACGCATTTTAGTTGCCTTTGAACGCAAAACGTTTTTTTATTTTTAAAGAGAACGTTTCTCAAAAAAGGGGTTTTTTTTATTCACGGCTGAACACAGTTAGTTGAACCGTATCGAAAATGGTTTCCGTGTGAACCCATATTTAGCTATCTCATAAACATTGCTAAAATCAATCTTCTAGCGTCGTTTTGAGTTAAAATGCTATGTTTCAATATATAAAAATCTTGAAACCTAACAATATAAATTACAACTGTATAAAGTGAGTGACGGAGTATTTGTTGTTTGACGCCATTGCAGCTTAATCATGGCAATAGCAAGCTACATTCGATGAGATGATGATGGCCGATTTGTACCAAGCTGATACGCTTAGTTTAGATCTGTATAGCGGTAGCTCACTGAAACAACAGTTTGCAGTTAGACATGTCGATCCACTCGGACACATTAACCCGTTTCCGAGCCAACCAGGTTTTGCTATTTCTCCTTAATACCAATTTTATCGTCTTTGGTTTTTACCAGAGTGAAGCTCGAACCCACGATCTACCCACTAGGCGAGCACGCTAACCATTACACTACCGATGCGGTTCCTGTGTAAAATGTTCTGCGAGATTATTTTCATGACTTATTGTTTTTGTTTCACTACTTTTATCTTTTTGAGCATGAGCTTATGCCGACTGTGAAAATTGGGTTGGGCTATGATTATTTGAATCCACGTTTAACAACATTAATTTTCGGTTATTTTCACTCACTAATATGTTTACGCAACAATAATTGGAGATATTTAGACGATAGCTTAAATGTAAATAATTGTCGTGCGTTTGCAAAGCAAGTGTATCCCAAGGATCTTATGTTGAGTATAGCTAACATTACAAGCGACTCGCGTTGGTTTTTCGATTTAGATATATCACTTCCTCACTGTAAAATTAACACACGCGTTTACGACAAAAGAGGTGATGTTACTTTCCCCATTGTCAATTTTCCTTTCTTTGAATTTGACGTTCCATTGGACCCATTATATGACGTTTGTTTGCATTTCTCATTTGCTTCGTTTTGCACGTATTTGTAATAATGTTTCTGACTTCAATCACGGTAATCTCTTGGTAACAGTAAAAAAACCTTTTACACCAAGGATACCGTCTACATGTATTATTGAAATCTTTCACTTAACATTATTACAGCTATAAAGATCATAGTGTATATATAAATATATATATATACAATTCTACACCCAAAGATCTGATCAAAAAGTTTACTTTTCCATCCATCTTTTTTATGGCGACGTAATTAACGATGCTACAGAGTTCAAGTTTGACACATCTAAGCTTCGAAAATCCTTGAAATATTTTATTCCTAAAGGCTACGATTTAGCAACTATAGTTGACTCTTTGAGGCAGATTTTCTTTGCTAAAACATTGACAATCTGCCAGTAAAATGTGTAGGTCCAAACAGCAATTAAGTTAGTACATTTCTGTTTTGTTCGGTGCTATATCACTAGTTCATGTTCTACATTTGATTCTAAAAATATGATGACCTATTTATTCTGATCTCACAAGAAGACCATTAATTATTTTATATGTTTATGACCAATTGATATTAAATATGCTAAAAGTATCATTGCAGTTATGATTTTTACAATGTCAGATCTTTAACTAGCAGATTATCCCTTCTTAGATAACTATCCATTAACTACGAACATAAAGTAGCCCTGCAGTTGTACTGCACATCTTTACATTAACCATTCATTTTGTATGATAGCGAGTGGTGTTTTTGAGTGGAATCGAATCTGTACAAGTTTTTAATCGTTTGTTTATATATGCATCGTCGTTGGCGATCCAATTATCAAGAGGGGATGATCCTATTAACCGGTTTAACCACCGTCACATTTTTGTGCCTGTCCCAAGCCAGGACATGAATTTCCAACATCATTTGTTGTGGCCTTTTTGTTTGTTCAGTGAGTGAAGGTGAGAGGTAGTTGTTTGATTTGTTGTTATTGTTTGATTTGTTGTTATTGTTTGATTTGTTGTTATTGGTTGAATTGTTGTTATTGTTTGATTTGTTGTTATTGTTTGATTTGTTGTTATTGTTTGATTTGTTGTTATTGGTTGAATTGTTGATCATCAATGTTTAAACTTTCTCTTCATAATGATACAGAGTTTGGTACGGAACTAAATATTTAACATAACTAACAATAACCTCACAAAATACACCGGTTCCACAGAAAGTAACGTCCTTAGGAATATGCGGGTATAAAAATGTGGCGGGATAACACCGATTAATGATATCCTAAAAACTTCGAAGTAGATTCGCTGTAATTTGAAATGTGAAATAGCATGTTGATTTATTTTTTGTCCATCCACTATCTTTGGATATAAAATATTAGCACAGAAAAGTGGTGCGACAATATTATGCAAATAAAGCTAATTTCAAAAGATATATTACATGACTGACACAACAGGTGGCACTAATGGAGCAGGAACTGCTATCCTTTCGGATCACCCGAGTTTACACTCCATTTGGTGGTGTTCGTGATGATTAATCTTTGGATCTCTGTTTTCGTTGTTGTCATTTGTCCTTTTGCGTTAGGTAATTATATTGTGTGACCTCCGATTTAAGACTTCCGATTACCCCTTTCTTCAAAAACTTAGTTTTAAATACCAATGCATGTTTAATGGACGCCCAAACACCTGGTACCCAATCGAATTACCAAATAAGAACAGCAGAAAAATATTTCCCAAACTTATACCCACTATACAGGATCAGAAATCGAAGAGGCTATTTAAAAACAGTTTGACTGTTTCGTAACGAGTACAAACTATTTGCATAATTATATTGTGCATGGTGGTACTAGATTAGTAACACAAACAAGATATTTACACTTAAACCCGTGCTAGACATGCATCACCACCAGCTGGCTATATTCTTGCAAGCAAATTTGACGCGTCTCCTGCATATTTTTTTCTAAAGAATGAAATAAGTACATGTACTCATTTTACAACGTATTATTTTATCCGTCGGCGACTCAAATCCAGATCTATCGCAAACAGTTGAGTATATAGCACGTTAACGAATACACTCAGCATGTTGTTACAAATAGTGAATGACAATTACAAATAAGGTTTAATTTAAATAAATTGGAACAAAACAAATGAATATCTAATATATAGATCTAAGTATTTTGCCAATACCAACAGGACAGTTTTGATCTCGTGCTAATGTCAAGGCGTATATCTTAGGCAATATCGTATGTAGTCGGGCGTTTCTGTTGCTTGTTGGTAGGGGGTATCGATACAAATAAGGATATAGTGTCTCTGCTACATGGCATAGGCCCTCCGAAAGGTGTTTGCGAGTTGAGTAGGACGAACCTAATCCACAACATGCTAAAAAAACGGGCATTAAATGAATGTCTCTTGTTGGAGTATGACACGCCCCTTGTTTTAAACAACCAGCAGCAGCCCATACTGGCAACAATTTTTTTTCTGAAACTACTACCACATTGCTTCAAACTAAAGTACATCTGAAAGATGAAAGTTTGTACTAAATAAATTACTAAATAGAAAGTAGCTATTTTTAATATGGAAGCAACAATAATGAAGCGAGGCATACAACTCAGTGTGGCATTAGAAACAAATATTTCGAAAACCTAGTGTTAAATCTCCGTAGAGAAATTCAATGAAATATTCATTCATTCAAATTGTCGAAGGAGAATGTAAAACATTGAGTATATGATTTTCAATGGAAAAGGGTAAGGAATGAGCATATAAAAAAGTACCATATTTTTGAAATATGGGTCGTGCAACACAGAGTATAAATCAATCACACGAATACAAAGTACCCAAGTCTAATAGAAACATTTCCGAGTGAAATGACGATTCGGACACAAAATAAAAAGAACAGCACGAGCTCCCACAAAAACAGGGGCAATGCAAGATGATTCGGGAGGTTATTTATATCCGTATCAGGTAATACAAGAGTGATATAGAGGAAACATTCACACAAGGAGAGGTTGGAATGTTTTGTTTATCCGTATCGTCTACTGTTCCCATTTATTTAGTATCTAATTTTTTGTCAAGATCCGGCATAAAGACTTTTCCACTCTTCCTTCTAAAGTGGGATTTATATTTATCACTAGTGATGTTTCTCTCCATAAACTACCTGTAGATACCAACCATGCCAAAGTTTGCTCAATTCACGTATATATTCTGAACCGACCCTCATTTCTTCAGTGAACAGTGTCACACAAATATTAATGTCAATAGCAAACAATAAATAATTATAGGATAAAAAAAAGTACTAACTGTATACATACACGGGGAGGTGGGGGATATACAGAAACTCCTAGAAATGTCGATTGGATACTGATGATCGCTCATGTGTTCAACCCACAGGTGGGGAATAGAGGATCATTTCCCAATTAGGGTTGTTAGAATACGGAAAGCCTGTCCATGTACCAAAGAAGGCAAATGTTCGCCGCTTCAATTGCATTATTTCATCCATGCCTAAGTTCTCATACTTGTCTTGTGAGAGTAGCAAGTTTATGCTCCTTTTGTCCCATTTATCCCTCATTTCTGTATATATCCCGTCCCATTAAATGCATGTCATGAATTACTAACAAAATCATCCATGAAAGATTCTTATGCAAATCCTATTAATAGCATATATACATATATGTCTCAAAGTTACCTCTAAGGAATAACCTCGATGCATAGAAATGGGATCTAGTTTCTCAAATGCGGTGTCCAACCCATCCAGAAATGTGATACAAATATCACAAAAACTCACCCCAAGGACGTGGTTATGAATCGAGTGATCGCATGTGGCTTATGGGAAAGAATATTGTCAAATCCCATCCATTTTCACCCTTCTACTTAACTTGAGGGGAATGGTCGTCTGTATGTTAATACCATGTCATTTTATTAATGCATGATTTATTTTTAACTTTATGTTAAACATCAATCAATCAATCAATCAATCAATCAATCAATCAATCAATCAATCAATCAATCAATCAATCAAGTGTTACCCAATGATTCTCTTTCTCCGTGGCTGACTTCATGGTAAGCGTTATCATGGAGAAGGAGATGTGAACTATATAATCTGTCCAATGAACAGATTTTTTCCAAAATATGGTTCCTGTTTTATAAAAAGCTATTTCCCCAACCCTATGGTATTGGGAAGAATTCCGATGACATCCGATTGAATGCTCCCAGAATGATACGTCCTTGTCAAAATTAACTTGTGCCATATTAATACATAGTTTGACGCAAATTGGTAATTTTCATTTCCTGACCATTTTAGCCGACTTTTGAAAGGATGACACGTAGTTTAAGAGTTCTTTAAAGAGAACAGATTGTTGATTAAAAAAAATGTTCATGCAGATCGTTGGTAAGACGCAATTAAAAATTTACACATTTTACTGAAGACAGCCCTTCCAAAAAGAAAGTGTGCTTGCATATTATACCACTCGTGTTTTCCCCTAATTTTCAGAACGCCAGAGATCATCCCGGGGTTCTTGTGTTAATTTTAGTTTTTTGTGCTGTGTTTTATAGATCGTTGTTTGTCATTTTGTCTCATTTCTTTTAGTCATTGTATTTTCAATCCTTCTTTGATTTACGTCTTCTGATTATCCTTTTTGGTATGTTCAAACTTGTCTTAGAAAGAGAAACACATTGAATGATTAGAGCTTAATTCGGAGTGATGGTCAACAACTCCACTAAGATCAACAAAACCATATCCAGAAATTTAAAGGTATATTTGTCTACCACATTTGTATTTTTTCATACCCAAAATTATTGTTGTTTTCCGTACTGACCTTCATAAAATGAGGATTAAACACCGAATTATTGGTGAATACGCTACGAAACGTTAAGATTCAAACAACATTAAACGAGCGTGACAATCATGAAGTGTTTGAATCTTAACAGTATTTTCCTTACCTCAAAGCTAAACCCCTGAGAATTCCAAACTTCCGTTTTTATAGGTGGCGCTGTTACTTTCACTTTGAATGTTTTGTCATCCTGGACAATAATTCCGATAACGATAGTTTTGGGTCTTTTTTGTCAAAAAAAGAACACCAATCGTATATTTTGCAGCGTAACTGTTTAATGATAGCTTAAACAAATAATTTATGGACAGTTAAAATTTTTCAAAAAAATCGTAGACAATATGCCTTTAATGTACTTTTCCTCATAAATATTGATTACATTTAAATTTTGATAACGTGACAGCATTTTCAAGCTGGATGGATTGCTCCTCAGATTTCTCAAATAATTGCTTATAACACGGAAATTCATTGCTTCTGTCAACGGCTGACTAATTAACATGCTATTGTTGACTTCTGCAAAGTTTGTCGTCTGCTAAAATACAAATAGTGTTGTTGTTTTCTTTCAAATTTAGCCATTTTTTGAACTTATGTGCTTGCAAAAATTATGATTTTTTTTATTTATCATGGGAACCTCGAGTTTAGAAGCTTATATAAGGTTTGTGAATAGTAATTTATCCAGAGTTCAGGAATCCAAATCAATTCCAACAAGTTGACCACAAAATATTATTCGTTGGTACATTTGGTGTCGAACTCAACCAATTTCATGTATTTCAGACATTTTACATAGACTGTTAAGGCCAGTTTAAGGCTCTGCCGCCTCGGATTTTCATACACTCCAGGAACCTCGAATATTTCACGGTTGTCATTCATTTTTATCTCATTTAATTTGGCTTAATTCAAAGTCCCATTTTCAATTCCGGCATTTATCATGCATGCAGTTATAAAAATTATCTTCTTTATAGATCATATGAAAAATGCAGACAATTGAGATGCCGCCATCTTAGATATGCAAATTAGCAAATGTAATATCATTTCAAGATATGTAAACAACTCCTCATCTCACCTCAACTCATTGGGCGTCATGTCTTTGGACAGAAACACTTGTGCGGCGGGGTTATACAGGTCAATGGAATTCCTACCCACCCCTCTTTAAAATTGATCTCCAACGGCAATCACATAAACAAAAGATAAATACCCTGTACAGATTCGCTTCCACTCAAAAAGATTATACGATCCCCTAGTAACTCATTTCAGTCGCTTCGAATCGATGGTTGACCCAAGTGCCTGTGTTACTATCGAAAAGATTTTCAGAATATCCGTTTGCCATTAAAACAGATTCTCGAGTAAATCGATTTATTTTGTAAAATCTGGAAATATTTTTGCCGTGATATTGTAATTTGCAGGTAGAGAAATACATTATGGGTTGAAAATCATCCGATTATTTTGGTTTATTATAAGAGTTAGCTACGTTTCTCCCTGGAGCTTCGTGGTCATGATCGTATGGTAGTTGGATTTCCAACTACCTATGCAATAAGTACCTATCACCTCTTAACATTGTAAGTACGAATCACACTCGTGGCGAGGTATACTCGATACAACATTATGTAATAAAGTTTGTCAGTGACTTGCTGCAGGTCGCTAGTTTTCTACGGGAACTCCGGTTCCCTCCACCAATAAAACTGATCGCCACAATATAACTGAAATAGTGTTAAAGTGGGGTTAAACAACATAACTCTTAACAGTAACACTTTCTCTCTGTCTTGATATAATACTTCCTTTGACTCGATAGTAGACAGAAGTGCCGGGCCAGTGTTATTACTGAAATGATTTCCAGAAAATCCGTCTTTGATTAAAGCCATAAATAATCCGTTTACAGTATATGAAAAATGATTTCAAAATATTTGTCTCGACAATGATGAAGATCCAGGATTGATTTAATAATATTACTGTACATTTGTACACTCTGTACAACCATAATCATTGTACCTGTATATTGTTGTTCAATTAAAATGTAGATATCTAATTTAGTGAAAACTAATTTAATTTTATTTTAATTATTTGACTTTTCAACTAAGGTTATCTTCCCTCAGACATAGGTGACCGTAGCCGATTTTTGCTATCATGTGTAGGGCCTTTGGTTTTATTGCTCCCAAAACTTTAAATTATTTGTCTTTCCAATCTTTCTATTTTGAGCGGAACCTGATTAAGGTTATTCCAGAAACGCATCAAGCGCACTAAATTTTATATCTACGTTTTATTAATGAAAATATGTTAGTTAAATAATTAGTTAGACGTCTGTCCATTTTCCTTTGGGAATTGTATTTGTTTGTCCTTCGATTTACCGTCTTCAAACTGTTCTTCCGCAATTGTACTTAATTATTTTTGTTGTTGGGTTTTCAGCCATATTGGTTTGGTGTGTATTCGACATGTAACTAAATATTGAGGAAGATATTAATATATTTTGTCTTGGGTATTCCATACTAGATACGATATCAGTAAATTAAGTATAGTTAAATATTTACAAATGAATAGAAATATTTCATTAAGTTCGGATGTTACAATTCAGAAATGATGTCCGCACTATATTTTAAACATACTTGATGACATGCCTTGCGAAATGAACAAGTAAATAACTGGCAGTAAACAAATTTGCTAAAAATGCAATACATGCAGGATTTCTTCCCATGCATGGATGGAAAAATTATCAAAGCCGATCGGAATCCGACCCGAGCTTTATATTTATTATCGAAATAGATAATCTGAGTCATATGAAATCTTTAAGTGGGTATAAACAGGATTACAATTAATTATTGTCAGTCCTTTATAAATCTTTTTGTTACTTTATCTACAAGATTTATGTTAATTTAACAGGCCAATAATTGATAAGCACTATATTGACAAGTGTCAATATTCTTTAAGCAATAAAATAGCGTTAAAATAAGTGAATTACAAATGTATGCATATACCCTGATCAGAGGCGAATCCAGACATTTCCATCAGGGGGTCGTTTTTAAAAAAAATAAAAACTCGGATTTCAAAACAATTTGTTTTATGAAAAATCAAAAGATACCGTGGCGTAATTTGAAGCAAAAATTACAAAAAAAGAAAAAAAGACCAGGATGAAATTGGATATATTCTGTTAAAACACGTTTTTACCGTTCTATAACTTAGCTCAATAAGGAGGGGCCCCCTCCCCTTAATCAGATATGTAATTTTGTACTCTACATAATGAAATTAATTATTTCATATCAAAGCAGTTTGCTGAATGTATATTAACAAAATGCATATTTACTGAATGTATATTATTAACAAAATGCATGTTTGCTGAATGTATATTAACAAAATGCATATTTTCTTCCTGTGACATCTTCAAAGCATTTCGGAATGATAACAATTCTTCGATGACACTAAGACACTAGCTGTGCCCGTCTCTTCAAAGTGCTGATATATCATTAAGATAAAAGGCCGTATATGATACGTAACTATTTGGGTATAATAGGGTACGTGCCTTATGAAAGAAGGATATACCTCATTAAGTCCTTGCAGGGCCATTGGACATTGGAGAGGTGGTCAAGAGGGTTGAACACATTTTCTGTGAAGGATAAACTAATTGAAAATATATAAATTAATATATATATACAATTATAACCATAAAATTATACAAGCAAGATTTTCGTTATAATAAATTAATAAACAAAATACATATTCAAGTACATTTTGCCTTTTTAGTTTAAAAAACCCTGTTGGTGGTTATCGGGTAGTCTAAATAGAGATCAAAGGGAAAAATTGACCAAAGTTTTGTTTATGACTGATAAATATATTTGTCTATTATGAGTTTATTTAAATCCCTAAAATGTACCTGTAATTATTTCAACAGTAGCATATATATACTGCAAAGATTTAAGGATGAAAACAACAAAATATAAAAATATAAAAAACAAGAACATTCAAGGAGGAAATTTCCATCACTATTTAATGGTGACCAAAAACAACTTTGGAGAAGTGATTCAAAACAACAAAATATAAAATATGAAAAAACAAGAAGACACGAGGAGAAAATTTCCATCACTATTCAATGGCGACCAAAAAAAAGTGATTCGTGAAGGTATATTAATTATTGCGATCTCAAAATAGCAATGTTGTAGCTACGCTACGTGTATACATTTGTTTGTTTTTTTCTTTTTCGTATGGAGTTTATCACGTCTTGGATGTGCACTACAAAGTACATTAAATTCAAATTATAATGTTGATTTCCCTTACAAGAGAAAATTGCGGGAAAATGCACGGACAATAAACCGCACTAACTTTAGATGAGATGCAACGACTTATTACAATCCTATATGCAATTGTGATGAATCAAAAAGTTATACGTAATTAATAAAACATTAAAGAGGTAAAGGAAAATGCGTAATTGAGTGCATATAAAAGCAACTTAGTTGATCCTGAATGACAAATGTCTAGTGATTATTGTGGAATAATAAGAAAGGAATTTATACAAAGTGTTGACAAAGTTTTATTACTCGTAACGGTGGGTGTTTTATAATCAAATTAACGCCGCAAATGGCCCCATAGCGATGACTTTCAAAATTAAAACATTCAAATTTTACACCTTTTACCTCAAATCGTAATTTCACCTGTAGTTTATTCGCTTGTAATGAAATTGACTTTAGCGAGGGTCATTTAATAATGAAACAAGCAATAAACAATGATACAATGGTATAGGAGAGACGGACAAATAGCTGACAAATTTCGTAAATACATTTGATACAAATCAATTTATACAAAGAAATGGTCATAAATACATTCATGTGACTCTTAGTGACCGTTAATAGCTTGATAATTGAACGATCTTAACTGCCCCCTAGTACTATAGTGAGGTTAAAAGTGAACAACGCGCAACTGCAAAAAAGTGGAAGACTGCAAAGGAGTTCCAAATGCCAGTAACTAGAAGATATAAATCATTGAGATTTATATAAAAGTCAAATGATACCATATGCGAATGATCTATAATTATGACGAAGGGGAGTTTCCGAAATTTTCACCACAGTCGATCCGATCGAAACTAATTGATTTGGAGAAGAAAATTTATTGGACAGTTTTCTTAACTAGAGTGCTATCTTTATCACCGTAATTTGTTCAGTCAAACAGAAAAAAATAAGTCACACTTCGTTTAAAGAGGACTATAGGAGATACATTTAGTAAAATGAAATGGCTTTTGAAATTTTACTTGTTATTTATTTGTGATCTTGATTTTTTTTCAAGGTTGAAAGCATTTTGAAAATATTTCAACAGTCAATCAAAAATAACGGGAGTTTGAATGAGAAGTCTTAATAGAGTGTACCGAAAAACCACACTGACCGTTCGGAATTCACAATTTTTTGGAATGTACTGGGAAAAGTCATGCCTAGTGGGGCAATGTGTTTTTATCACAATTGGTGACTTTCGCCACAATCTTTCGTAAATAACTCATCATTTATTTTTATTACTTATTGATTATATACTAGTTAGTCATTCCTTGATAAATATATAGGAAACATATTTTAGACTTTAGTTCAAGAAATTACATAGTTTGGGATAATCCAGTGGAACCCAAGCATCTTAAACACCTGTTGGAAAATTCTTTGTAATTCGAATGATTATATCAGCAATAGAGAAACAAATTGTGATTTTTTTTCAGGAAAAGAAACGATATGATTTCGTAATTTAGTTGTGTTGATGCTGGTTTTTTTTCGCTAAATAAATAAACCAATGTAAAGAATTCCGGAATATTTTCAGCAGAAGAATCAACATGGATATCATCAACAAGAAACTCCAAAATTATAAACAGTTTTTAACCTAGAGGAATAATGAACAGAGAGAAATATAAACTTTATAACAATTATTACCTACATGTTCTGTAACCGTACAATGCGCTTGACATTGTTGTTGGTAGTTTTATTTATTATTCCATTGAGTGGACAAAGCAAGAAATCGAAGTTAAAGGGAACGCAATGGTGGTAAGTAGAGAGGGGGGAGTGTAATGAATTATCACTAAGAACGGTGATATAATCTATATACATTGGGATACAATGTTAGAATGGAGGAGGGGGTGGGGGGTTAACGCCACTTTCAGCAATATTTCAGTTATATCATGGTAATAATTCTAAAAAAGGACATGATAAATTAGTTACAGGGGGGGGGGGAGGTAAAATCAATTAAAAAAGAAGGTAATTATTTTAGAGTAGAGGGGCACTGTAATGATTTAAAACAAATGACGGTGACATTATCAAAATTAAATAGGGGAAACTGATGGTATGGTTTATATATCTTAATTCTAATAAACCATTTTGGATACATAGGTATAAAAGTACCCATAAAAATAAAATAAGAAAAAGAGGCAAAGTGAGGGGGGAATGTAATAAAACTAATTCCAAATAAGGGAGATAATCTATCTTAAAGGGTAAAAGATTGATAATTGGTACAGTTGTTGTATCAGTATAATTATAAATACAGGAACAGATTTAAGTTGAATGGGGTATTCTACATGCAGTAAGGTTTTCCCTTATAAGAAATCAACGAATAATATTTAAACAACACGTGGACAAAACAAACAAGGAAGCGCGCATTTTGGATGGTATTCTACAACCAATACATGTACAAAAATTGAAGTAAAAGGGCAAATTTTGGGCCTTAGGCATGCGAGTTGTAGAGTTTATGACTTTATTATTATTATTATTAAAGTTGAATTATATCTGAAAAAAGATATTGTTATCGTTAATGCAAAATATTATCCTCGTAAATTGAAAATATTGACCTCGTAAATTGAAAATGTTGTCTTCGTAAATTGAAAATGTTGTTTTCGTAAATGACAAAACAATAATATTTAAGTTATTCTTCGTGATCTTTATGGTACAAGAATATGTAAGTATATTAAGTTGTTTTTTCTCCGTAACTTGGCATTTGGATGACTATTCTCTTCAAATAATTTTACCAATACAGAAAAAAAGGCAGAAAAGGTTGACGATGTTTGTTCATGGCTCGCAAAGACCAATGTCTGAAACTGTTGTCATCAATAATATAAGGACATTTGCAGTAGAATGTCTTTTCAAAGGTGTAGGGAACGATGGAGTACAGCATTAAAACATATTTGCTAAAAAGGGTTCAATAAGATGCGTGTTGTCACTTTTAAAATAAAAATATACAGTATTTATAATTTTTTTTTAAAGAAAAAAAAAGATTAAAAATAAGATAAAAAAAATAATAATAGCGTCAGGCAATGCAAGAAGAATAAATAAAAATAAAACAGTCGCCATATGAGATTTTCATTGATGAAGCAAAACCAGTTTCTGTAACTAAGATAATAAGAAAATAAAAAAGCTATCCATATTTAAAAACAACCAAGAGAGATGTACATGGTGTATTTAATTTTGCGCTAAAGTAAAAAAAAAATATGTGCATGAAATGCGCTACGTTTATATACCCCATTTTTCGTGTTGGGGTAATACAGGTCTGTGTGTGTTTGTATGTGATATTATATGACTTGTATGATTTATCAACAAAATAAAACCGCCACAATATAGATGAAATATTGCTAAAGTTGGCGTTAGACATCAATCAATCAATAAATCAATCAAAAACATGATGCTAAGCAATGCCCATAACAACTTGACTTCATTCTATTTATAATCGCGCATTTGCTTTTATTTTTTAAATTAATTTTTGAATTTATATACTTAAAGTCCTTTCTCCACGTTGATTCTTAGATCCGTTTATTATACAACTATAAAACATGTGACAGATCAAAAATATATCAATTACGTGTAACAAAGTCACGAATTACCCATAGGCTTTTTTTTCTTATGGTCACATGCAGATCATGTTTACTTGGTCGAAATTATTGTAGCCGAAAAATAGAATAGAGCATAAAACGGCAGCTGATGGAAATCTTGGTCTTGACTTGGGACAGGCACAAAATATGACAGGGTTTAACAGTTTAATGAGATACACAATCTTTCCCTCTTAAATACGTAATGTTCTGTCATTCAGAAGGACGTGTTAATCCAGCGAGACCCCCGCGACCTTACTCATAAAACTTAAAGCATGGCAATAAGACAATAAATTTTTACCAAGACTCAAATAATATTCTTTACTTTCCTCTTAAAACAAATTAATACCAAGAATATATAAATATTCCCATTTTAATACTTTTAAAATGAAAATATATATATATAAACCACCTAACTCGTTCCTTGATAAGTAGGTTTATTTGACAACTTGGAGTAAATGTTCAGTCCCTATGTAATACATGTAGTTAAAATAAAATCAATATATATATATATCGCATATCTAGAACACTCGGTTAATTCGAATCAATATCATTGCTCCCTTTTATTTAGACATATACAGTGTTTCGACTATAATATAAAGTTTCAAATATTAATATAAATATAGGTAATAATTGATCGAAGTTCCATCATGCAATCTTAGAATTAAATATTTATTTTCCATGGTCATAATGCGAATAAAGAAAACCTTGATGAAAGCCTCTGAAGGAAAGATGCAAATCCTTGTACTTAGAAATGGTTAGATCCGTACATTTCATTCTTAAATTGATATTTCAGGGAAAGTTCGGTCCCTGTTTTGTAAGTTCCTTATTCATTAACAAACGTCTGAAGATATCAAAGAGGTCATCAGAACCCATCACATTTCGAAGAAGGATTGATAATGCAATAGTTAAAAGACAAAGGACAAACAATGATCTACAATACACTACACAAGAAACCAAAATTTGAGCAACACGAACCCCATTAAAATCTATCATATATTGAACCGAAATGAAAGGAGAGGTTTGGCGCCGTAAAATCTGATTCAACCCACCATTTCTTTGGAAATGCCTGTACCAAGTCAGGGTCATTACGGTTTTCCGGTTGTTGACTGAATTTGTCTGTTTATATACTTAAGAGTTTTGACTTTCCCTTTGGGAGATTGTTCGGAGTTCGGTAATTTTGTTGTTACCCTTATTTACTTATATATGATGGAGGTGACATTAAAACAAAAAACATAACAAAAGCCAAGATATACGGGGGGGGGGGGGTATGCTTTCAACAATATGCCAGTTATATCGTTAAGATGTTTAAAGAAAACATCCCATTTGAGTAATATAACAGGGGAAAATGACTTTTAAATAGCACTTACATTTGTACCAAAATGTTTATTCGTATATTTAAAAAAATATATGGGATAGTTTTTTGTGGACTAATTCCGGAAAACTTACATAAATAAGATTACGCAAGATATAATTATATTACTTAGTAATTTATGATTCAATAAAACTTATTTTAAAAATGTTTTAAATGATTAAATCACTGAAATGTGTTTCAAACCACAAAATAAGGTGAGAAAAAACGCAGTGTTTGTCAGATCAAATATTAAAATACTTAGAAAAATATTTATTAAAAACGATTTATAGCTAGTATATGAAAACCTATGAATAAAACGGAACTAATTAAACAGTTAATAAAAATATTACTAGGAAATTAATAAACACCATGGTTACGCGTCTAGTTAATATTGATCTCGTTTTTGAAGGAGGCTTCGTTCTATCAAATACAATTATATTTATCTGCAATTACCATGGCATCATATCTTAAATTTGTCTTCCGTTTTTGTATGTTAACAATAGTCATATTGCGGATCTGTGACTTTCTCTGGGTACTCCGGTTTCCTCTACCTATAAAACTGACCGCCATGATATAACTGAAATATTGTTGAAAGTGGCATTAGACACCATAAACATAACCCTATTGCTGATAAAAAAAAATGAATACTCAAATTTCAATTTATACAAGGCAAATTATTCATTTTAACTGACCATTTACAATGTTACTTTGTATTTGCATTTCTTCTTGGAGTATTTTGAAAGTGGCGTTAAACACCATAACCCTAACGCCTTCTAGAATATTACGTGATGATGATAGAACTTAGAAAAAAAAACATTAATAGGTAAATTGATTCTTGAAAAATAAGTAATTGATCTCAGTGTAGTGGGATATTTCTGTAAAACTATGTTAATGTATTCAGTTAAACTGTACAAAAGTACCATGTAATTCAGATGGTTGTTTAACGTCCAGGGACCATGCATAAAGTCCAACGATATATAAATAATATTTAGAAATTAAACCAGCAAGGCGTAATGAGAAAACCATGGAAACGACTTTCTGGTTATGGGTTTATGGTGTTTAACGCCACTTTCAACAATAATTCAGCTATATCGTGACGGTCGGTTTTATTGGTCGGGGAAACCAGAGAAAACCGCCGACCTGTCGCAAGGCACTCGCCAACTTTATGTTATAAAGTTGTATCGAGAACACTTCGCCATGAACGACTGTCATTTCAAAAATATAGAGAGGTACATGTAAGAACGATTAAGATACCCCTTTGTAATGACTATAACGCGCCTGTCTACTTTTCTTTTGACATACAGGTGTTCTTTAAACGCCACAACTATGATCCAGTGGCAGGATTCCATTTAACAACCATACAGCACCCACACCCTATCAGTCCCCTGTGGTGCACTGAACAGCTGTGCGAGTCGAACCAGTGAAAAATGTTACATCAATCATTACAAAAAATAACAAAACCTATTTTCCCGAAACCCTTGTAAAACCACACACGACTACACGCTGTTATGTTAAAAATACACTCTAACGCGAATTCTTACAAGAATCCTATTGTTACAGACTCCTTTAAGAAAAGCCGTTAACAATTTAGCTGTAATATAATAGATTTATTTGATAAAATCTTAAAGAGAAACAGCAAGTTTTATCAATAAATAACAAGTTTGGAAACACTGCCAACCAGACAGTGAATGGCAAATATCTCACGTAGGCGGGAATGCGCGTGCAACATAATGAGGTAACAAAAAGGACCCCTTGTTTATCACATTTATCTAAACTTTGAAATACTTAAAACGTGTTGAATTTTTTGTTTGGATCAATATGCTATTTTTTGTCTCTTTTCATCACTCCCTAAAACTACTCAAATCGTGTCGAAATATTTAATGTAAATAGGAGAAATATATCTTTTTCTCTCTTTTCCACACTATTTTCTATGTAAGCTCCTTGAGTATTCCTCAATCAATTGATTAGAATAAATTTGATAACTAGGCTGTGAAAATAGGAATCCTGAATCCAAAATTGAACCAATGAAATTCAAGATTTCAGATGTCTGCTGCACAGTTAGTGATCGTCTGATGACATTGTCACATTTACTGCGGAGCAGCTCTAGATGCTAACAAACTGTATATAGAATGGGATTGCATTTACATTCATCACACAGTACTTGAAGGACGGCTACATATTTCAGGGCTTTACGTTTTAATTGTTTTATTATCTATAAATCTTGCGATAAATTTGAAGAAAGAAAAAAATGGAGGTTATACCTTTCTTTGCTTATTAATTACCGTGTTTAATACATAAAAGGGCTTTTTGACATAAAGGAAGAAAATATCTACAATCTAAATGGTTTTATGATTAAAGGCGTGTAATTCATGATCTCTGTTTTGAAACCTAATTAAATAATTACCCGAGAACGAACAGTGAAATTTCACTGAGACATTTATAACTTTTTACTAATTGTTTAAAGAATCTCGTTATCAGATTGCTACACCTAATCACCCGTATAACAAGTAACGTTAATATCAAGTGTATCGAATGCCGGAAAAATCATCTAGTATTTCATTTCCGCGGCAAATTGACTTATTTTAGAGATGTTCCGAATGATACAACTCGTCTCCTTTTGTTTCAAAGTTAACTATTTCTTTGTCTACATAAAAGAAGGATTTTGGTTCTTTATCGTATTAGTCAGTTTTGTGGTCAATAGACTTACCTTGTAAATATAATTCAAAAGTTTCAAGTTGACGAACGTATTGTTATTCCTCTCTTTTTTTGTTTGTTAATAAATATCCTTAGCACTATAATCCTCTCTGATCTTAAAATCTATTTAATTAATATTGAATAAGGAGAGTGTGAAACATCCAAAAAATACGAATAGAAATAAGTTTTCTTGATTTGTATATCCGCTAAAACTGCCCAATAATTAAAAAATCTGAATATTGACGTTTTTGAATTTTTTATGACTCATTTTTGAATTCAGTATTTATAGACAAGATCACTAAAATATAATTTAGTTTTTAACCACTTTTAACACTTTATAAACTAGCAAATTAACAAATAAATATAAAATCGCTCTTTTCAGATGAAAATATACACTTGCAAATGAAAAAGATATCATTCGACGTAAAAAGGGAAGAACTAAAAAAAATTAGCTATATTTCGTATTCTAAATAAATATTTTAGAATATCGTTTGAAGTATGCTTACGGGTCAACATTTTCTTTGAACAACTTGCCACTGTTCGTTTGTTTACTTGAACATCAATCGGAGATATTTCTTTATAGTTAGGTACGTAATTAACATGATCAAAGAAGATGATGTCTTACAATACTGTATCGATGGAAGATGAAACGTACTTTATGTTTTATGTTTTGACTTTACTTTATTCCAATAGCGCCATTTCATCTGAGTTCAGGTTGCACATCTCGCAATAGATCAAGATGCGATCCTTTTTGATGTTTTGAATAGCCTCTATTTTTAAAGCGTTATTACATAGTCGTTGGTTAAACCATCAAAGTTAACGTTTCTCTGTGTAAACCTGTGAACATCTCTTTTATAACAAACACATCAGGCGCTCATGGAGGGATATTCGGATCAAACCCGATAAAGATCTCTTAGAACGCGTAAGGGTCTGTATGCAGGGATTTTCGGATCAAACTCAAAATTTGTCACATTTCAGGCACAAAGAATAATATTCTCGCATTGCACGCAGACTGGTACGATGTTTGAAAACCACAGGGGGGATCATAGGAGGATAACCTAGTCATTCTTTTAACTTGGAATATTTTTAAAATGTACGAGGTACATGAATTTTATTTGGGGGGAGCAATATCTTGACCCCCGCCCCCTTAATAGAGCAAAAAAGGGAGCGCCGCTTTTTTGTTGGAAAATCTGTGCCCGCCTATGACAACTGTACTTCACATTTTTGCTGCAGTTGACAGCTGGGCTCCTTAACATTTTAATTTTAGTAACCAAGCAAAATGCTTAGAGACATAGCAACTAACGGTGCACCTGAAACATTCCAAATGTCAGTACCCAGATGGGTTACTGACTGGAAATTTTAAGGGGCCCAAACCATTCCAACTTTCAGTACACAACTGGACTAATATCTGGACATTTTCAGTGCTCAAGACTTTCTAAATTTCAGTACCCAGCTGGGCTACTGTGCATTCTAGGGAGCCCAGACCATTCCAAATTTTAGTACTAAGGGGCTCAGACCAATATTAAGTAATCTTTGGGCTACTAGGTGCCACCTAAGTATTATCTCTGACCAGTAGTAGAAAAGAATAACCATCATGACGAATAACATATTGGCAAATATAACTATTGATCTAGACCCTCATTTTCAAATTGCTCGTTACGGCATATTTTCCCTGAATGAAAGAGCACTACAAATGAAGAAAACAGTTTAAAGAAGTTATGCAAGAACAGCTTCTTACAGGAAAATTCCACTTTAGAACATTTTTGTAACTTGTTTTTATAGTATTTCATGTCTAAATTGTATGTTTTTGTATTTATAACAACAATTTTCTACCAAAAAAAAAAATTTCAAACAAAAACCTACAACTAAGTTCACAATATTTTAAAATCCTAGTGATACTGACATCCATTTTGAACTTGCATTTTCTAAAAAAAAACAAAAAACATTAACTATTTTTTTCTTCCTTGTCAAACTAAAATACAATGTGAATGAAAAAGAAGAAAATTAACCCAAAGGAAATCCCATTCTCGTTCAAAATTCCATGTCGTGGTGGTAGCAAGGAATTATTTGTCCTTGCTGTACGACCATACAACTTTCGAGTACTATTTTGTACGCCTATACGAAAAATAGCCAATCAGAATACTGTATTCGATGCTTAAAATGATCTGATTGGACGATTTTGGATCTATACTCGTAGTACTAATTTTGTTTATAAACATGAGGACAGGTCCAAGGTGTCTTCTTTGTAAAACCCAAAGGACAAACATACTTAGTTGTATAAGTAGTCATCGTACTCTGCAAGCTGGAACCATTTCTATATGCCGGTGGTCAATCTGTTGTCAAGGTTGTCCATTTTCTGTATCATAACAATGACAATTACAGGAACAACTTTGTCTTGTTTTTTACGTGTAACCATTGACTTACGGCCTCTTAGTTAAAAACTCTAACTTCCATGACAGATTATGATACCAGTTTAGATATAACGGACGTCATGACCTGTGCTACACTGCTACAAAGCAGGAAGTCCTAACACTTCCGGAGCGCATGCTCTCGATAATATATTTTTAATTATTTTCGTTCGTCTCTATGCTATATTGTATCCGGATCAAAACAGTGTTGTACCCAGCCTTGGTTTTGGATGTTCCATATTTTAGTTAGTCTAGAATGGAAAGACACATAATTAACTAATGGAAGATACGTTTTACACAACGGGTGTCACTAGTGGGGCAGGAACTGCTTACCTATCCAGAGCACATGAGTTCACTTCCCGTTTTTATTGGTACGTGTTGCTCAAATTTACTTTTCGGTGTAGTGTTTTATATATAATTGTTTGTCCCTTTTTTTCTTGGTCATTGTGTTGTCTCCCCTTCTTCAATTTACGTATTCTGAATATCCCATTGGAAACTTCGAATTTTCCTTAGTTAGCTTAGAATGGGAAAAAAAAGTAATATCTGTATTCCAATAAATTCCCATTCGGGGAGAGAGCATTACCGTGGCGCATTGTTGAATATACTGTTTACATTTAACACATCATAATATTAAATACTTATCACTCGAGATCAAATATCCATTGTTCAGTAATGTCCATTTATAGATTTATAATTTCGACAAAACTTCATTTTTATGTCAAGTGTCGTCATAAAATATTCAAAATAGTCAGAAATATTTATGATATTATCTTTTCACTTATTGTTAAAAAATTTGCAGAATTCCTCAATTCATTTCTTGTACATTCTTAACTATGACAAAAATAAGCTAGTATTTTAAATGAGCACCCCGATAAGTGTAAAATGTGATAAATCGAAACATACCTCGTTGTGAATTTAAAAAAAAAAACAGAAAAACTTAAAAATACATTTATATTTTGCCTCCGATGTCCATTAAATGAAGAAGTTTACGAATTAATTTGAAGAATGCTAAAGACATCTGGACATCTGGTAAAATATGACTGAATTAGTAATGATTTTTAGAAGATTTTTTTTCAATATATAGTATATCTCTGCGTTTATAGAAAATATTGATAGAAAACACTTGCTTAATTCCTAAAGTCCGATAGCTATTGTCAATAGGCAAATTTCAAGGCAAAATTACAAGACGATTTGTATATTATAGGATTAAACACTGTTTTTTAGGGAATTATCTATGTATAAACTCCGGCTACTCACTCACAAACTGAAGGACTTTATGTAAAGTTTGTGAGTGAGCTGCCCGAGTTTATACATACATAATTTCCTAAAACACAGTGCTTAATCCTTATAATTCTTATTCTTGGACATCGTGTTTGTTTTCGACGTTAAATACTAATAATTCTTGGTGGATTATTTTTTCATATTCCTACGCCATAACGTTGCAAAAAAAAGTAGTCCAGTAAACGGAAATATTGATTTATAAATTCCTTTCGAATGACGTAGAATAAGTGACGATATCCAATCGGATTACGAGTTATTGATAAAGTCTAGTACATTTTGTAAGAATAGAATTATTTACATGTATTGCCAATAACGGTCTATGTTAAACTGTAGTTATCTTGGGACTCAGATCGGCACCAAACTTAGATGTTTAGTAAAGACCTACCCTAGTATCATGTGTGCATTATTAAGTTTAAATATGTCAGACGGTTTCTGAGCAGAGTATGTTAAGAAATTTTGACTAGTGATGGTCAACAATTCCATCAATATCAACACATCGAGCAACCACATCTCAACTTCATTCACTGAAAAAAAAAAAAAAAAAAAAACCAAGACATTATGGCATTTATATATTTGTGTTTCCTTCCTTATTTATTTAATAAAAAAAAAAGAATAACAAAAATACCACACTGTCGGAATATCTCCAAAATCCAAGAGAAAAAAAAATAGAAAGAACCAAACTCGACACTTCCAACACACCACTCACATTCCTGGTTTGGTAGACAGGCACTTCAATAAAAAGTGGCAGGGTTAAACGAGTTAAATGAGCAATAACAAGAATTAAAACAAGACACAAATAATCACTGTAACAGTATACATGTATTTCGATATAATTTAAAACCCTAATTGTTCAGCATTTAAACAATTTGTTGATTTTTTGTGCCCTATATTTTCTCGCGCCATATCTTTATATTTTATCTACACTGAGGTAAATATTCAATTATTTATTCGGTCACAACCTATAACTTAGATGATTGATTGAAACAAACATGTATTCACCGGAAGACATATTGGGGAAGATTGCATCTTCTGTCATATTTCTACTGAATACTAATATGTAGTATGGTCTAGCTTGGTTGCGGTTTTAATTATTAAACTGGTAGAGGGTTGCTCCTAACAAGGAATCTAATTATACAAGGGTTCCTGGTGGCCAAGTTTTAAGTCATCAAAATGATAAAAACAAAAACCAGTTTAAGAGATCACATCGAAAGTTGTACGGGTCGCCACCATGACTTGGTTAACCGTTATGAAATGCCTGTGTCACAAATGACCACGGATATGTTCCGTTATGAAATGCCTGTGTCACAAATGACCACGGATATGTTCCGTTATGCGTTATCACAAGCTCCCCCTTTGCTCATTCCTGACTAATTACCGGGCTTATCAAGAGTAACACGACGGGTGTCACTAGTAGAGCAGGAAATGCTTGTCCTTTCTGAGCAGCAGCTTAATTCACACCGGTTGTTTATGGAGTTGGTGGTTTTTAGTTTTGGGCTTAGATTTGTATATAATTGTTTGTCCTTTTCTTTTTTATATTTTCTTCTTGGTATCTTCAACTTTTTATACGGACATAATTGCATTATTACCTACATGTATATGTATATTGGTAGATATGTGGGACAAATGGATTAATGAATCTTTCAACATTTTCAGCTTCTTAAAGTTTATTAATACCACTTGAGTAGCATATCAGCTTTATTCATGACCAGAACAAGCATTCAAGCAAAAATAATGTAGTTAAGATTTGGCTCTGTATGGGCATAGAGACGAATGCTTCGCCATAAAGGAATCGGTGATGGTGTGTATGTAGTCGGGCAATTTTGCTTTGCACAGGCCATTCCTATTACACTGTTATTCTTGAGGAGCTATAGCAAGTTGCCTTGTACCTGCTTAAAAGGAACATGTTTTGTATGACAATTATGATAAGTCACCCGCAATCTAGTTCTCCACTCTTAACTCGGAATTGTTATATGTTTGTTGACACGTTCATCGCGATTACGTGCAGTCGTGGAACTCCATAGGGGACTTGTTTATATTTTATTTAGTTTTTGTTTTTACAAAAATGTCTATAATTATTATATGGCTAACATTGTGTTATGTGTCACGTTTTGTTGTAAACCGCATCGGTCGTGTAATTGTTAGCTTTCTCGCCTTGCGTGCTGTAGATCGTGGGTTCGAACCCCGGTCGGGTCAAACCAAAGACTATTAGATCGGTATCTGCTGCTTTGTAAATTAAAAAAAAGGGTGCACTCGACTCGCAACCGCAAGTGATAAAGTTTACCAGTTGCTTGTCCATGGTCGGTGGTTCTCTCCGGGTACTCCAGCTTCCTCCACCACTAAAACTGGTCGCCATGATATAGCTGAAATATTGTTGAAAGTGGCGTTAAACACCAAAAAATAAAAAAAATAAAATCAACCAATAAGCACGCACCATAATTAAGCAGTAAGAGCAAAGACTGGTTGGTTTGGAATCGGGATAATGTGTTCGAGTGAAGTGGCATGTCTACCCGCGGACTGTTGTTTCCGTGAGCTAGAGGACATTTTCTTCATTGTTCTCGTCATGAAATAGCTTAAGAATACTTATTTGGCGCTATACAACAATCACTTAATCACCCTCTCTCGCTTTGTTGGTATTCTCGAAGGAGTGAGTGCGTGATTGTTGTCAAACGCCAACTCAGCAATTTGTTCAGCTAAAGCATGGCGTGAACAAGTTATTTTCAATGAGTTGATGATGAGATCCGCTTTGTACTAGACCAACACGCTTAGTTGGATTTGTATAGTGCTAGGTTTCTGAAACAACAGTCCACAGATAGACATTTCGCCTACCTCGGACACATTAAACTGATTCAGAGTCAACCAGTCTTTCTCCTCAATGTTGCGTGTTCAGTGGAGAAACAGCAAATATCAATTGCATAGTCTTTGATTTGACTCGACCGGGGCTCAAACCCGCGATCTACCGCATTCGAGGCGATCACGCTAACCATTACCCCACCAATGCGGTGTGTTATCCTCGAACGAATTATATTCTACACACATGTTGTTAAATCTAAGCTTAATATCATGTCACAATATCACACATTTCTATGCTTCACCTAAGCTTAATATCATGTCACAATATCACACATTTCTATACTTCACCTAAGCTTAATATCATGTCACAACATCACATATTTCTGAGCTTAATATCATGTGACAATATCACATATTTCCATGCTTTACCTCAAATGACCACCCTTGATTTTAGCCGAAGTCTATATGACTGTGGTTATTTTCATCCATGACACTGACAGCTGCCCGAAGGACACATCCTACGTATCCGAAAGATAACAAGTTCAATTTAAAATACCACAACTCTCGTTTTATATACATTGTAGATAAAAATAAAGGGCTGCCCCACCATTTTTGAAACTTCAGGCTTCTTGTTTGGAATCGGGTACCGATGGAACCACCATTTTGCTGAGCCAAGTTTCTTTGTCTTGAAGGGGTCTTCGTAGTTGTGATTATATGGTAGTTGGATTTATGGCTACCCATGCAATCAAATCAGTGCCAATCACAACTAACGTTGTGAGTTTGAATCTCGTTCATTGCGGTGTGTACTTGATACAACATTATGTGATAAAGTTTGTCAGTGACTTGCGGTAGGTCGGTGGTTTTCACCACCAATAAAACAAACCGCCACGATATAGCTGAGATATTGTTGAAAGTGGCGTTAAACAATAAAACTCTAACACTTAGAAGGGTTGGTTAAATAGAACTCGCGTTATTGTTAGCAAAACATTTTTCTACAGACGAGAAAACGACAACAACGATGCTCCCTGCACGATAAAAAAAGATTTGTAGATTTCGAAAAGAAGGAGGTGTTTCGTAGCCTCTACAAAATAGTTTATACTAAAAATGTCGTCACTGCCCAACTCACCATACTTTTACAGTGACAGTCAACAGTCGTTGACCGTCCTCTCATTTCTATATACTTTTGAACTTGTTATTGTTCTGAATATCCATGTAGTTTAAATATTGCTAGCTGGACGTTAAACAATAATCAATCAATTAATATGATTTGTTATAATCATAATTCGTTATATCAGATTTAATTTAAATTCACAGTTAACACAAGTCAAACGGCAATAAATTCCTTCGAATCATTAATTCGCTATATCACTTTCGTTATTATGCACCACAAGAATGTGAGAATATTTTAATTCGGTCCTTTTCTCATTCATGACTTTTCGTCGTTGTTTGTCCTTCTGTCCGCTTTTCGGTTGGCCATTATGTTGTCTGTCTTTGGATTTACGTATTCTAATTAACACTTTGGTATCTTCAAACTCTTCTTAATGTAAGGAACGTCGCTTTTATTGCTGTTGTACATTGAAGGCAGAGTAGGCTCTTGAATAATAGTTCTTTTTAATTTAAGTTTAGCTTGAACCGTAATGAAAGCGGGAGGTTTGGCGCCGTAAAATCTGATTCAACCCATTTTTTCGTTGGAAATGCCTGTACCAAGTCAGGGTCATTACGGTTTTAAAAGTTTTACGGATGTTGAATGATTTTGTCTGTTTAAATAGTTATGAGTTTTGACTTTCCCTTTGGAAGATTGTTCGGAGTTCGGTAATTTTGTTATTACTCTTATTTAGAGCTGAATTGGATATCCAGACAGCTCAGGGGAAGAGTATATAGAGACTTTGACACAGAAACATAGCCAATAGTGAAATTAATGTGAAACGATCCATAGACTGCAGTTTAGTGGTATTCGTTAAGTCTGCCAACTAGTTCTGTATTTTTGTTTTGTGCTTTGTCGGAATGATTTTGTTTAATCTTATTATTTTGTTTATTTCAGGTCGCTGGCAAATATTGGTCAGCCATCTAATGATTTACATTCGAATACACAGTTATATAACAGCCCAAGTCTTCTCCCCCTTACCAAACGACAGAGACGACTCGTAACTAAAAATCCAGGAACTATACTTGCATTAATGAATGGTGCAAGATTAGCTATTAAAGAATGTAAATATCAGTTTCGAAATCGACGCTGGAATTGTCCGACACATGACGACGGCCATGGCGGTCCGATATTTGGGAAGATTTTACAAAAAGGTAAGTACCGTTTTTTTTTTTTTTTTGTATTGTAATTTTAATAGCTAGTCAATAATTAAATCAGTTGTATAATATATGGAATGCAGAGGATTAAAATGGAAATTATAATACATGATTGGTTGATTGATTGACTAATTGGTGTTTAACTTCAAGATACCATCTATATTGGTGACGAATTAACAAACAATAAAATGATGTAGGCAGTGCCGGATTTATATATAGACTTGACAGGCTGAAGCCTAGGGGGGGGGTGGGCTCAAACAAAGGTGAATAATGATTTTGACACTATGATATACCATTTTTACATATGATGTCATAACGAATTGTAGTCTCTAAACAACTCTTCGGTAATATTACTTGCAGTCGGGAGGGGCCTCAGAAGTGGAGACATCTATGGCCACTCTTTATCATAAATCCGGCACTGGATGTAGGTAAACATTTAGCACTGGGATGCGACAGGACAAAGATGATATAACGAAGATGGAAGACACATTTGGCCTTGCACTGGGGTATAAACGACCATCTTGAATATTTGGTCGAATTGTTGATAATCACAGTTTAAACTGTCTGTTTATAATAAGGGGATCATTTACGATCTGTATTTTGTATGAATTGTGTATATACAGTCAAACCTGCCTTAAAGGCCACCTCTATATAACAATTCATTGTCTATAAAGGACAGTCTCATTTTCCCATTACCGAATAGTGCATATAATTTTAACATGTATACAAAAGGCAACTGCCGAAAAAATGTGCACTCACTCACTCAATTTAAAATTAATAGATACACGTACATGTAGAGCTCTTAACATTACATAACGTTTAGATCAAAACAGGCGCGTATATGTATAAAAATACATGTCAATTTTTAATACATTATTAAATACTTACTAATGCGTCAAGCGAATCTCGAAAACCAAAAATTTAACAAACAATACAACACATTCGGAACACTTGCAAAGTCCAATAGAAAATCGTAGAAAAGTGGCCATATCTACATTTATACCTCTAAAACAGGATCTCTCGCTTTACTGTGCTGGTACAGGCACATCAATAAAAAGTGGCGGTGGTAAGCTAGTTTTATGCGCCCAAATTAAACCTCAAAGCGTAGAAAGAGACGAAATCAATACCACTGACACACACATATATGATTGTTTACTCTACTGTCCTGTTACAGGTACTTCAATAAAAAGTGGCGGTATTAAGCCAGTTTTATGAGCCCAAACCTCCTTCTTATTGAAATGATGCAAGTCATGTAAGTGTCTTCCGCGTGTGAGTAAAATGTCAACCCGTCAAATACTAATATTAATACTAGTACTCAAAACAATCTCAAGAACCAATTGAAAGAAATCAAAAACCACTCGCAGAAAAAAAACAAACATGGATAGCCATTTACAACCCCTTTAACAGAGATGTTAAAAAATGTTGTCAAAGTACAAATTTGTCACCTCATAATAACAAAATTTTCACAATTTATTAAATAAGATATAATCTGCTATTGATTGTCATACCTGCCACATTTTCATGATATTAATTCACTATTGCCCGGGGCTATCGAAACTATTGTCAGTTTGGAATGTATATTGCCCTCTATATTATCATGACTAGAGGGTAATATTGATCAGTATCACACTGTTATCGCGGACGTCGTTGAAAACATGCTAAATGAATTCAAATCACCTTTGGCTAAATTGTTTCTAACTTTAGTGTTTTATTTTACCGTAGACCCCATTAAGATGTCGTAAAAAGTTCAAGACTTTACACTATGTTAAAACTTTAAGTGGGTGAATGGTTATAACCTTATGTAGACAAAATCCTTTTTATATATATTTATTTTACATTGAAATTAAAACTAACGTTTAAAAAAAAATTGCTAAAATATTTTGATGTTAAAAACCCCACGTGAAGAAAATTTTTTACCGAGTTAATTAAATTACATTTATAATGTCTATACGTTCAAAAACCTTAAAATATGTAATTAATATTTTGATACGTTGTATCTCTTTCAAGATCTCTTATGAACAACTTAAAGTATATAGATTTTTGTTTGTACAACAGTTTAGATCCTGCACTGATTACTCCAATAATAAAGATACAATCTGTAAGGGAAAAATCAATTTCTCACGTAAGGTCATCATACCGTTAACATAACAGGTATTCAATTACGTCACCAGATCAAAACGTCACTTTATTATAAATTTCTAAATCATTATCAAGTACTTTTAGGTATTATAAGTACATTTGGAATCATGCTCTGGGTGGAGAAACGTAAGAGGAGATGATAAAAGGAGTAGATCAGTGATTTCTCAGCAATATGGATTTATTAGTGTTGGGTCCCTATCATAATCGAATACATTTAGGGCCCGCCTTGGTCGTGATCGTATGGTAGTTGGATTTACAACTACCTGTGTAATAAGTGCCTATCACCAAAAAAGTTATGAGTTCGAACCCCGTTCATGACGAGGTGTATAGCATTGTGTTATAAATTTTGTCAATGACTTACGACAAGTCTGTGATTTTCTCCAGTTTACTCCATCAATGAAAATGATAATTGAAATATTGTTGAAAGTGGCGCTAAACACCATAACCATAACCCCATTTACTTATTATAGATACACTTGAATTCTTCCTCTGACAGGAGATCCATAAAAAAAAACAGATAAAATAGTCGGACAATGAATACTCAATAATAATGATGTCTTACTGTTGTGTCCGTAACCTCTCAAAATTTATATAAATTTGTAATTCATTATCAAATACATTTAAAGTATTATAATTATGAAATACATTTGGAACATTCCTCTTGACAGGAGAACCATAAAAGGGAGATAAAATGGTAGGACAATGAATTAATTTGCAAAAACTAGTATTACTGTTGTGTCCCTAACCTCTCGAATCCAACTTGCCAGGTGACCCCACAGGTCAAACACTCCTATTTTACTATTTATAATAAAAAAGGAGGGGTTCAGCATAAAGATAACTATTAAACCTTACTTTCCTTTTCTAACAAATATTAAGGTTTTTTTTTAAAAGAAGTAACTGAATACTTTTAGGCGTGTTTCGTGTTTGACTTACGTCATGCCATTTCGTGCATTCTGTATGTTCTGACCTGATCGTAATTGCCTCATCATGTTTGCAGTAACAACTTACTATAGAACTTAACAGTTATTCCCCTTTTAGCGTTTTGTGTACATAAGATTTTAACTGTATCAATTATAATTGTCTTAGATTCTTTTATTCTTTTACAAATATCAAATCGACAAGTCTACTTGAAAATTAAAGAAAACATTCCGTCACGCACATTGACATACCATATAAAAAAGTAGATATCAAATGTATTGCGCACGATGCGTTTCTGGAATAACCTTCATCAGGTACGCTCAAAATAGAAAGACTGGAAAGCCAACTAAGGTTTTGACAGCAATAAAACCAAAAAGGCCTACACATGATAGCCAAAATTGACTAAGGTCACCTATGCCCGAGGGAGGGAAATACATATTTTTGACTGTTCTTTATAAACACAGGGTGATAATGACAAATATAGGCCGTAGAAATTATTAGCATTGCACACATCTCTTGTCTAAATTATTTGCAAACTAAAGAGAAGCTGTAATTATGGTTTAACGCCATTTGTTTAAAAAAAAAAAAACGTTTCAGTTATATCGTTGTTGTAATGTCCGTTGAAAGAGAACACCACAGAACCCGGAGTAGACCTCCGACTCTGCGCAAGAAAAACTGCATCACACAAATTAGTATCGAACATACCTCACTACATCGGAGTGATTAATTCATTCGTAAATACGTCATTGCATAAAATTCCGAACAAGGAAACAAATCAAAGTAAAGGAATTGCAATTTATTATTTTTGCTTCAATACGCGTACGGCACATTCCGATTGGCTGATTTAAATAAGGTGCTGACCCCTCAACAGATAATGTACATCTTTGATACAAAAAATAACCATCTGATATTATCAGTGCGTTGTCATAATATCATTAATTGGTTTAATCACACAATATTATATATATCATGTGACAAATTGATGCAAGATTGATTGGTTTCTGTTCATTTTAAATGACACTATCGTGTTCATCGGAGCTTTCAGTGTTATCATTTACTTATCTCTTGTATTGTAACATTATCATTTTGTTATCTATTTATTGTCACATTGGCACGTATTTATTGCAATTTTGATCTTTTAATTATAATAAGACATCAATAAAATGAGAGATAATTGAAATATCATTGTTTTGTCATCGTACCGGAAGACCTTTATTGACTAAAACTGTTGCAGATATATATTTATTTGTCGTTAACATTTCTATTGTCTAAAATAATTTTGTACCTACTATAAAAAGCTAAATATGTCGTCCCTAACCAACTCACCATAGAAAAAAACCTCGATGCGAACAGGAATCGAAAAGCATTTATTGACTAAAACTGTTGCAGATTTTTATTTGTTTGTCGTGAAAATTTATATTGTCTTTCTAAAATAATGTTGTAACTACAATAAAAAGCTTAAATTTCGTCCCTACCCAACTCGCCATAGAAAAAAAAACTACCTCGACGAGAACAGAAATGGAAAGACATGTATTGCATAAGTTGGTATGTAAGAGATATGTGCAGTTCTGCATGCTACGTTTGTCCCGTTACTTATTTACAGATCATATGTATCCATCATTTTTTTTAAATAAAATTAAACCAAAATATATTACATTGTCCGATTAGTTCCATATTTAACAGACAAATCGGAAAAAGAGGCAAATTCGATACCAATAACACACTTTCCTGGCTTGGTATATATAGGCACTTACATTAAAAGTGGCGGACCTTAAAACTAGTTTTCTGGGCCCATTATGACTGATATATTGCTTACTTGGATTCAAGATGTACTTAAATGTAAAGACCTTATTCTACCGAGTCTGAAAATAACTAATTTCTGTGGATCATAGTGTGGGTAACGCTCCCTGCACGTTAAATACCATTCATGTTCCATCGTGTACAATTCCACAGGGATGGGAATCGAACTCATAACCCAAATATATTTCATTGATATATTTATATCGAACTAATAAAACCATGTTTTGAAAATGAACTGGATTTTTTTTAGTACAGCTATCAATGTATGGGGTTATCTAGATAAAATATGCCGGTTTTAAACGTAGTTAAAGTTATCTAATTTACGAAAGAAAATTGAAATGTTTCCTCAAGTAGAAAACGTCATGATGGGACAATACTAAAATGTACAAATATCGATTGTAAGTATGTAAAATTGATGTTAATAATCTAATTTGCACCTCGTTGGTATTGTGTCGAAAGTTGAACTGGGAGACAGATAGACCCATTTACGGCAAATTTGAATGGAGCTAATTTCCTTTTCATAGCCATATTTACGGATATTTGGAATTGATTGTAATTTGATGACCCGGGTGTATATCAGTATTAGGTGTTCCTGGCTTAATATTAAATCGTTTATTTCAATATCTAGAATGATTTTCCATATTCTATTCGTTGAACACTTCAAAAATAAATGAAATAATCACATCGCTATTCAAATATGATTTTGACTATTCGTCACCGCGACATATTTTCATCATACCATGGTTACCATAATATCAATATACAATAATACATTGACAGAATTTATTAAATGCCACCTTAAAGTGTAATTGTTGTAAGTAGCAAATGAGAGGTATGAATTCCCCGCCTACAATCATACAGATAAAAGAAAGCACGTGAACTAGTTTTGATAAAGCACGTGACATAGTTTTGAAAAAGCACGTGAAATAATTCTGATAAAAGCAAGATATATAGTTTAAAAAAAAAAAACTCAAACATAAATTCAAATGAAAAAGAAAACAAACAGAAAATTTCACACTGTCGGAAGGGTCCAAAATCCACAAGAAAAATCTTAGAAAGTGTCAAAATCGATACCCCTAAAACATAGTACATGAGCGGTAACTTCTCTTGTTAGACACAGACATTTCAATAAAAAGCGACGGGGTTCAACTAGTTTTATGGGCCGCAACTCTCGTCTTGATGCGGTCAGGCAGTTAATTTCTCATGTGAGTAAAATGAAAGTTACGGTAAACACTAATAATTAAACTACACCCTCACTCGTATAAAAGGCTACCCATCAATATTGTAAGCTCTTGTCAGACATGGAAAAATAAATTACTTGTGTTTGCTTGCATATAGTAGTGGCCAACACGTACTGACTATAAGAGGTATGAACAGCTTACCCTCCACGAGCACCTAGGTTTAAAACATTTCCTTTTGGAATGTCCTATATACATACAAGCCAGAACTACATTGATAGGTAATATCAATAGAATTACAACCCCGGTTTTTTGGTGTGCTCCGTGTTGTTCATCTTTATAGTTTTCTGTGTTATGTTGTGTTTTAGTATTTTGCTTGTCTTAGTCCTGTGTCTTATGTGTCCAATGTTGCAAGTGTTTCTGGATTGTCTATTCTTGATTTCTCCTTTGGTTTTCTCTAACGTTTATTTACAGTAACTTGGAATAAGGACAAAAATGACTTTTTGCACCTCTTGATGCGTATTGAGTAACCACGTTATCGAACTTATTCTAATTCTATTGTGACGAATATAACAATTTTGATTTCAGATTATTTTCAATTCGAAATATAGAAGATTAACTTTCATGTCGTTATCAATAACGATATATCTTTCAAATTACCCAAATGAATTACGTTACACCGATCAAATTACCCAATGAAACTGGTTGTAACAATACACGTATTAATGTTACAATAGTTATTAGAGGTTAATGTTTATTTCTAATGAATGAGTATAATAAGGCAGGGAAACCCAATAACTCCTCCTTCAGTCATTAAGTATTCTTGTCTGATCAGACCTGATTCTTTGATAATCAGATAGTCATTTATCACTGCCTTTCAATGACTTTTCAAATTTCTTTGGTATTTAATAAAGGACAAAGTGTTTCTTCATTTATTGTTTCTGTGTGTGGTCCACTTTTCAATAATTCCATTCGGTTCGTTCTGAAAAATGGATATTGATACATACAAAAGCATTTGCATGGTACAAGTGGGATTTGTCAGCAATTGTTGATTCTGTTATAAAATTCGGTTCGAGTAATATTCACTGACAAGATTGACATATTTAGGTTTTAATTATGAAAAAAAGTAGAAAAAAAAATACCACACTATCGGACCAGTTCCAAAATCCAAAAGTAAAATCGCAGAAAGACGCTAAATCGATACCTCTAACACACAAATACACGCGCACTCACTTACCTGGCTTGGTACAGACTGTCCAACAAACAGTGGCGACATTAAACTATAAGAAGAAGAAAAAAGTTAATTACAGCTAAATACTTCAATACTGAAATTTAAAATTGATTGTATCTAATTCGCTAACAGTGAATATTTATTTTTAATTTAAAGAGGTATGGTGATCTAGTGGTTCAGCTAGCTACCGGTCGTATGTAAAAACAAAATCATTTCACCAATCATTGATTGATTGATTGATTGATTGATTGATTGATTGATTGTTGTTTAACATATGAATTATGTTTATACCGAGAAGAAGCTAACAAACAATAAATCATGTAGGTAAAAAAGGTGGCGGCACTCAAATGTGCATATGGGACGGATGCTTTGATTGTCACAAGTAAGTGGGGCAGTATGATATATGACTCCTGTTACAAAAATACTAGCGATGGTCAAACAGACACATCATTGTGGCGGGATTACACCGGGTTATTGAAGCCTCTTTATTATATCTAGATTTCCAGCAACTAAAGATATACTAGTATACCCAAATATGGTGACCTTTTTGCTTTCAGTAATTTAAGATGAGGGCAAGGATTAGGGTTATGGTGTTTAACGCCACCTTCAACAATATTTCAGTAATATCGTGGAGGTCAGTTTTATTGGTGGAGGAAGGCGGTCAAAACCACCGACCTACAGCAAGAGATGAGAGATGGTTGAAAGTTTTGTTGAATCATCGTCATTTTTCCCCATAATATAATGAACAGGTTATTTTTCGACTGTGCTAATTAACTAGTATATAGTATTTGGTATATGTGACTATTATTATAAAACTCTAACCTTTCATGGTAAAACAAATTGGGTATTAAAAAGGACAAAAATAAACGTGAACCATAACTTCATTTGTAAGAAATCCCTGGGGTACCTTCTTTGATAACCAAGTGACTGTTAAAAGTAATTACCCAAGCGTGAGTAATTTGTGTCCAAATAATATTAAGGGTGGCCAAACAAAGTAGTGTAGAAGTCAAAAATAAGATCTCAATTGTCAGTGTTAAAGATCTTCCCTGTAATTATACAAGTATTTTATACTGTTATTAAGACTAGTTGACTTCAAGATATGTTGATTATAATCTTATTAACACCTCACTGTGGTTTGTACGGGATTGAACACCATTTTTTATGCTGATTTTTATCACTAATGGATTCTAATCGCTTTATCGAAATTTGTCGGGTATTTGTAAAGACATGCGTACGATACCTAGGCTTTCATGTGGTCAAATAATTCAAAGTAATTCGTAAAGATGAATGTTTATTAAATAATAAATCTAATATTTCGCGTTGGAAAATTTCTAAAATTTAACCTTAAAATAGATTTTGTTTTGACATATGAAATGTGTTATCCCAATTAATGGTTTGTTGTGAACTTTGTGAAATGACTTTAAGGGAACGAACATTGTATATTGAGGGAGAAGAGGAGTATGGTGTTTTTTAAATGCTGTGTGCAAACAGCATAGAAAAAAATTATCTTGACGTGAAAAATACGAAAAATAATTAATTCGGCCATGTAGCTTTCTCAACAAGAAATTGTGGTTAAATTTGCAGAAATATTGCCTATTTTTGATTCGTTTGTAAATATTTTTTGTCTGTGGGGAAAAACATATATAAATGCTCGGCACTATGACGAACGAAGATTATATGGGGATAAAATGGCATGTAATGGGACAGTCCTGATACAGAAAACAGCAACGTAAATCTACATAATTAATCGGCATAATATGTAGTTGTGCTCGCTGTGTAATTGCTGTGATTGGTTGTTGGGATTTTCAGGCTGCAATACGTAAATCCTGACAGAGTAGCATAGTGGTTATTATTTTTGATAGTGTCACTGCTTCGTGTACATCAAAAACCTCTATTGTAGATTGCGAAAAAAAGAGTAATCGCTAAAAATAGCCAGCGCCTTTCGTTCATACTTAGCTCTACTTACTTTTTTGGTGGCAGTCAGATTGCGTTGTCTCATTCCCCTTTCATTTCTTTACAATATTTATATATTGTTGAACGCAATTGTTCTCCTGAATCTGCATGAACTATTTGGTACTGAATATTAAGTAGTCAATAAATCGTGTGATAGACGTATCTATGCACTCAGTTCCCGTAACCACTAAGACCCGACGTTTCTGTGATCAAGTGGTAGTTTTAAGTGCCGTATTGTGATGCCTGTTACGATTTCCGCATAAACACGATGTTCGGTTCGTCTTTACCTCCATTTAGTAGGAGGCCTCATGTCCTATTTAGGTTATTATGTTTGTTTGCGTATAGTGGTGTCCAATACATATTGTGCTGTGTTTTGTTTTGTTTGTCTTCGTCTTGTGTACCGTGTGTTGCCAGTTTCTTTGTCTTCGTCTTGTGTACCGTGTGTTGCCAGTTTGTTTGTCTTCGTCTTGTGTACCGTGTGTTGCCAGTTTGTTTGTCTTCGTCTTGTGTACCCTGTGTTGCCAGTTTGTTTGTCTTCGTCTTGTGTACCGTGTGTTGCCAGTTTGTTTGTCTTCGTCTTGTGTACCGTGTGTTGCCAGTTTGTTTGTCTTCGTCTTGTGTACCCTGTGTTGCCAGTTTGTTTGTCTTCGTCTTGTGTACCGTGTGTTGCCAGTTTGTTTGTCTTCGTCTTGTGTACCGTGTGTTGCCAGTTTGTTTGTCTTCGTCTTGTGTACCCTGTGTTGCCAGTTTCTCTGGATTGTACTGCGGTACTCTCTAACGGTCATTAAATATCAATTTACCTATGCAATCAATGCATGTAATAACTAGAATTTTTGAGTTGAGTTTGTTTCCCACTCGTGATGAGGTATGCTTGATACAACTTTGCGAGGTCATGTTTTTATTGGAGTTCGCGTTACTCACGCTTTGGGTTTCTGTGTAGTGTTTTGCATATAATTGTTTGTCCCTTGACTTTCTTCTTTTGGTCATTGTATTTTCTGTCCTTTGATTTAACCATTGTGGTGTCTTCAAACGTTCAACTGTTTACCCTTCCGGAGCACCTGAGTTCACCCCAGGTTTTAGTGGGGTTCGTGTTACTCGATCTTTAGTTTTATATGTATGTTTTGTCGATCATTGTTTATCCTTTTGTACTTCTTCTTTTGACCATTGTGTTGTCAGTTCCTCAAGGATATACGGTTTCTGATTGACCCTCGTGGTGTCTTCAAAATCTTCTTGTAAACTATTGGTGGCCTGACAGTAGTTTTCATCACCAATCAAATTACCGCCATACTTGAAATATTGTTGAATGTGGCGTTAAGCAAAAATAACCAATAATCATATTGCCAAAGTCACATTGTCCTGCATCATGTTACTGTTGTTTGTCCTGGCCTTTGTGTTGTCTGTCCGTCTTCGATTTACGGATTCTGATTACCCCTTTGGTATCTTCAAACTCTTCTTACTGCCTAAATGAAAACAAACATGCTACAATATATTACCTGTAAAATTCCTTGTACATTTTGACGTACTTTAATTCAATCGGGTGAAGTGTTGGAAACATGTAAATCTTGATAAGAATTGTTATCAAAAGCACATATTTTACCTCAAAAGACAAATGCACTTGATTAAATTGCGATTGTCACCTCTATCAAAGGGTTTAAGTTGTTGCCTTTTTATAAGGGACACCATACGTCAAATAACAAAGGACTCGTGTCTGCAGTTGTGCAAACAATCCGACATAGGTCACTGTCGGCGGTCTTTCGGAACAAATTAACAAAGATTTTTTAGCCTTGATGCACAAGATAAGAAGAATTTCGTACAGGGCTCGCGACACTTATACTCAAATTATGAGTTTTCACACCTGTTAGGGTAATATTTGTATTGATTTTCTCCTAAAATTGGCTTGTGCAAGTACTATACTTTTAAAATGCGAATTTAGTATCTTCAGAGGGGTCAATTTGTAATAGGATTTACAATTAAATGTTGAATATAAGACTTTAATTGTATGTTGTATATCGTGATATGATAACATTTTAATTGTATGTTGTGCATCGTGATATAATTTATTAACATCTTATTTACACTGTTATATTGTACATATTAAAATTACGATCAGTGGTATATCTTAATGAGGACTTCCGTCTTCTATTATTGTTGTTATATTCTTAATGATATGTCATATAAAACTATTAAATTGTTGCCTGTGTCTCTGAAATGGCCAATTTTTGATTGTCCCTTCGGCTTTCTTTAACGTTTGTAACCATGACAATAAGTAAATAATACCATTATTTAACAAATTAAAGAAATTCTTTTTCGGTGAATGTTGTTGGCTAAATGTTATACAATTATAGCCTTTATATAAGGGGTACATCGAAAGTGGTTGTTTTTCCGAGGGCAACGTTTCAAGGGTTGACAACATGATGTTCACCTCATATGAAGGCAATAACTGCTTTTCTTAATCGAATTACTCTATGATATTATAAACGCGAATGCTTTGTTTTGTAGAAAACTACAAAATAATTTCCGGTATAGAAAATACAATTACGGAACCGGACTAGAAAAGGGAGATTTTCCACACGGTACCATTTGTCAGGGGTTGTAGACCAGGCCACAACCTATTGTTTCCCTCTACATTATATATGTTTGGGTTCTCCACCGGGTTGTTTCCATCGTCAGCAAATTTTCCGTAAAACATATAAATGTTCTTATTACTTTTATATAGTAAAAATATATGCAAGAATACATCATAATATGAAATATTTGACTTGTCAAAAATATCCGACAAATTAAGCAGGTGTGTGAAAAGATTAATGCTAAAAAAATGTATATAAAACCTATATAATCTGAACAGGTGTAAATGACTTTAATCAACAAAGCAAAACATTTTATTTATTTATTATTTTTAGGTTTTTTTTGTATTAAAATTGATTTTCTTCACCCTTTCATAACATTTTATGATTGTGAATATTCACTGAAATAGTAAATATTTGATCTTGATAATAGCATTGCACATTTAAAATGTAATTATTTATTGGTCCTTTTGAAGTTTCTAAATTGTTACTTTATAATGGCGTTAATTTGCAGTATGTTTAAAAACAGTTTTGTATTAATAATTGTAATTAAATTATTGAATTAATTGTCGTGCATGCCTTTCCCTCCCAGACAGACAATATAGTCGAATTTTAAAACCAGACATTTATTTTTGTCTTAGAAGTTTCAATAAACGACTGCATATTGGTTACTCATGGGGACAATTAAGGAAAAATATGCATGTTAAAATTAACATTCCTTTTGATAATTACCCATTGAAGGTAAAAACAAACACTATAAAACGATCCAATATCAAAACAGGAAGTTATAAATACGCATGACATTATCAAATGCATCGCGTGTACGAAAACATTTACAAATGACAGACAAAGCCAGGAACATTTTCCAGACATTAGTATTTTATTGAACTCCCTGGATTGATACCATTGACCGAATACTCGTAATAAAAAAAATTAAATAAATAAATGACGCAACACTAATAGAAACACCTACCCATGATGCATTCGTTTTAAATGTCGAATATTTATGTTTTACTACATTAGTATAATACCAGGAATCAATATAGCAATGGCACGATAAGATCGATTGATTAATTGGTGTTTAACCTCAAGAGGGTAATATTCCTAGATAATGTAATTTATCATTGAAATTAAGGTTCTCCACCCTCAGGTACACGTGACCTTAGCTGATTTTGGCTATCTTGTTTAGGCCCTTTGGTTTGATCGCTTCCAACGATTTTATAATTATTTAGCTTTTCAATCTTTCGACTTTGAGCGTACCTGATGAAGTGATTCCAGAAACGCGTACTGCGCACTAAATTTGATATCTACGTTTTTTTTGTTTTTTTTTAAGCTATATTCATGACGTGAGTTCACACCCGAATTCGTGTAGCTGAATCTTTTGTTTTCTGTGTAGATCATCGTTTGGTTTTTGTCCTTTTTCTTTTGACCATTGTATTGTCAGACTTTCGAAATAGTGTCTTTAATTTCTTCAAACTTTGAACTATTTTGTACTTTAGACATATTTTATTGTCATACAAAACAAGACAAATGGATAAGACACAAGTTGTAAACTTATGAAGTCTTCTCCTGAATAACTATTTTGTGTAAACGATATAATTGAAATATTGTTGAAAGTGGCGTTAAACACCATGAACCAAAAAACCTGTGTAACATATATTATGTAGGTAAAAGGTTGTGATCGGTTTAATCTATGAATGATTTATTATATTTAATACTGGAATTGTTTTGAATTTATTTCCTCTCAAACAGTACATGTATATTATCTCCCAAGTATATATAAATTATTTAAAATTATTACCACTAAGGCATGGGAGTTTGTGATGAATTGTATTCGATAGCATATTATGATAAATAAAAATTAACAACTATTGTTTGCGAATTATCTCTGGTTTTTCCAGGGGTTTTCTAATTTCTTCGCCCGCAAGAATGCTCTTATTCGTTATCATTTGTATATAGTGTTAGTTGCTATACACCTGGGACAGGAATAATGTGTACCAATAAACGATAGAGAAAACCGAAGGGACAATCAGAAATGGACAATCCAGAGAAACTTGCAATATATAGGGTATACAAGACTAGAACAAACAAAACAAAACACCAACACAATATGCGTTGGACACCAATATACTCAAGCAAACACAAATAAGGTAAATAAAATATAAGCCCTTCTACAAACAACTGGAGGTAAAGACGAACAGGTCATCGTTTTTATGCAGAAATCGTAACGAGCATCACACCACAAATCAAAATAACAGATACCCATGCTTGTTATTTATTGATCAAAATCTCTGCAAGGTACGAGTGATTCATAATCAATCGTTCAAAAGTGAGATATTGAACGTCAATCAAATCAATGGTCCCCTTCCACTTCCCTGTTCAGGGTGTATATATTTTCTGTCATACCAATGCTCTGCTTTATAAACAAATCTTTCACAGTCTATGTATGACTATAACGGTACCTGATGAAGGTTATTCCAGAAAAACGGCATGCGCACTTGTGTCAGATTTTTACATTTATATTGTTCCTCTCTCACGTCTTAATCAACCAGATTATTGAATATGCATAGGAACTGAGGATATGTTAGTCATTGTTGCTTTCTATAAAATGAAAAACGAAAAATACGACATAATCGGAACAGTTCTAAAATTGAGTAGAAAATTCGTAGTGAGAGGTAAAATCGACTCCTTTCATAGACAAATACATGACCGATTACTTCTCTGGCGTGGTACAGGCACTTCAATAAAAATAGGCGAGTTTAAATTAGTTTTTGGACCCAAAGTCATATTGTAGTTTTGTGAAATTCAAAAAATAAGTGTTTCTATGTTTATATCACGATAAAATTTATTATTATTATTATACAGAAAAATATTTTTATAATTTACGGGTTTTGTATGACAGTGATTCGTATGACTGTGTAATATGTAAAATTAAGTTTTGCGGTTTTCATTCATAGAAAAGGTACCCTTTAGATTTGTATAAAAATTCACCAAATGACCCACTAAATATGGCCACTTAATGTCTTTTAAACCCCAATAAAAATTTCAAGAAAGTTATAATTTGTGAAAAAGTATGTTTTTATAAAGGTTTAACATCAAATATTTCAACATCAATTGATGGCAAACTGTCATTTTAAAAATATCTTAACCACATATCAATTATAGACGTAACAAACCATCCATCTCGAAAGTATGAAAGCGAGGTTGTCCACAACGTCTATTTTTAATTCTAGTTTATTTTGATTATTATGAATAAATTATATTCGTGAACCCACTTTGTCATCGATTTGTAATAAGAGGCACATTGGTTGGTTCTTAAGAAAAGTATGAAAATACCAAAGGGATAATCAGAAGCCGTAAATCAAAGAAAGACAGACAACACAATAGTCAAAAGAGAAGAGACTCACAATGGTCGACACAACACTAATATCTTTATGTTTTATGTAAGGCTTTGTGGATCCTCTTTTTTGTATTTTCTTCTTGTTTCTTTTGGCAATTGTATTGTCTGTCTTTTGATTTTCAGTTTCCTCTTTGCTCTCTCAATTTTGCCTTGAAGCAATTAAGAAATAAAATAACCTCTGACATTACAAAATTCTCACAAAATATGAGAGGAAGATCAGATGTAATCACACATTTTTTTTTAACTCTAATGACACACGTAATAAAGTCCTTTGATACAGAAGCTTGTTTTCATCACTATAAATCACTATATTACCAAAATATGCACTAGTAAGGAACAGAACAAAAAGTAATAACCAAGAACCAAAAATATCCTGGATCTCTTTATCAACAATTTGTCATTTGTCGTTTTTTTTTTTTCACAGTTTAAGCTAAACCTAATTTATCATTATGAAAATGTACACGGTCAAATGAAATAGAGTACATTTTTTTTTCGCTCAAAATTTTTACTTTGTGCTGCAGTAAATATAATGATGAAATATAACAAAATGTTATTTTACAAAAGATAGTATTCAAACAAACAACAAACAGACAAAAAAAACAACAAAAAACAAACAATCAAAAATAAACAATGAAATAAATAAATAAATAAATAAATACAAAAAAATGTAGGACGGAAAATAAATAAATAAAATAAAGTAAAGACCTTCAGTATCTTTTTTATACTGTTAAAACAATTTATTTTATTATAAATAATTTGGTAAATATTGTAGATGATTTTTGTTGTTGATTTTTTTTAATTATAGACCTATATTGTTTTTTTTATAGTAAATTGAATAAAATGTGTATCATTATTATGCTTAAATAAAAAAAAATACAGCCATGTATATTAGCACCATCGGCCTTAAATGAAATATCAAGGATGATTAAGTTCATCGTGTCTTGGTACAGACTATTTAGATCAAATAAATTTTCACGGTTTTACTATTTAAAAAATCTGTGAATTGTGTTAATTTTAGACCAAAGTTTACATATAAATGAAAAATATAATGTTTTCTTTTATAATCAGTGATTAGTCATATCATTCATATTTCTTCAAATGTCACTTCAATGGAAAATAAAAAACGGAGTTAATGACCATGTCAACAAGCTTTTCATATGGGACACTATAAAAACGTAATGTTTTGAAATTTGTTAAGGAAATTGAAGTAAAAAACAAAACTCTGTCTCTTTATGCACTTTGTTGTACTATTTTCTACGAAGCAGAATTGATCATTCGAAAATGAGCTACCAAGATGACACATACACGTATTTAAAATAAAAAAAAAAAGAAGAAAAGAAAAAAAACTAACCAGCAGATCGAACTGTACACTCAAGACGCAGGTTTTCCTTTGAACTTGACAAATGGACCAGGTGTGTGAATATTTTTGAATTCTTCTATAATTGCCCTTTTGATACAAATATACAAATTCTACCAAATATTTCAATAACATAATTTTAATTTTAAAAAATATGTGTAAAATCGTTAGCCAAGAAAAAAATGTAAGCCAATTATAGACAGCCACAGAAAATGGGAAAATATTCATGTAGAAAAGTATACAAATGGTACGGATAAAATGTTTAAAGATCAATAGAAACTTACATACAGTTAAACCTATATTAAGAGGTCACCTTTGGTACAAAGAAAAAAGTGGTATTTTAAGACAGGTGACCTCTTAAAAGAGGTTAAATTCATATGAAATTTTCTATAACAGGACAAGAAAAAGGTGACCTGTTAATACAGATGACCTCTTAAAAGAGGTTAAATTCATCTGAAATCTGAAATTTTCTATAACAGGACAAGAAAAATGTGACCTATTAATACAGGTGACCTCATGGGCAGATTTGACTGTACAAATGACTAACAACCATATTAAGAAAAGGAGGTACATTATTTACTGCCACACAATTGCATCACCTGGTGACTTATAGAACCGATCATAATTATGGCTTTGGCTCATTTATTTCTTAATATTTCTTTGAAGCCTTAACCCACTAAAATTTATTTTTATTTGTAATTCGACTTAAAATTCAAAACCCGTAAAATAGTTTAAGCATGAATATTGTTACTTTTTCTATATAAGGTATAAATTTTCTCACGCGAAGTAATCAATTTATGAATGTAATTATGAAATATTTTTAAACGTTTCAGTGAATTTTATATAATTTAGATTTTATTAGTTATTTTCAACAAAGTAATTGAAGTTTTTTTTTATTGACATGCTTTTATTGAATTTCGTCAATTAGAGAAAAATATAAATATTGCAAAAATATATAATATATTATTTATTACTGTAGCTTTGCATTAAGACATCGGAATGCAAAATGTTTCAATAAAATTTGATAATTTAATATATAAATAAAATTATGACTTTTTATGTCTTCTCTTATAATAGAACTAACACATAAATAACAATTTGAAATATTGTTGAAAGTGACATTAAATATCATAAACCAAAACAAGCCAGTCTAAATAACAATTAATACAATTATCTAGGATATTTACTTATATGTTATTGTGTCTGGTTTCAAGATGGAAGGAAACGAAGCGATATAATGGCCAGCAGGCTCGCTAACCCAAAGACAATAAGAAGAGTTTGAAGATATCAAAAGTGTAATCAGAATCCGTAAATCGAAGGACAGACAACACAATGGCCAAAAGAAAAAGTACAAAAGGACAAACAACGATTAAATAATAACATTTATATTTTCTGCTTCTTGCAAAACACACAACATCAAAGAGAAAGACTGGCGAGCCCGGAGTCAGAATAATGTTTCCTAGTAGAGTGCTCACGACGTTAGCGATCCTGTCTCACGCAAAAGTTTCTAAACTGATATCAATTGCTTCTTGTAAGCAAATATTTTTGCAAATATTTGTCACTTAACAATGATAAAAATGTGTTTATGTCATTACGATTCTGTCTCTAAAAACTAACACGACAGGTGGCACTAGTGGAGCAGGAACAGTTATCCATTCCGAAGCACCTGTTCGATCTTTAGTTGTCTGTGTAGTTTTTTGTAGAACATTGTCTGTCCATTTTCATTGTACGGTTTCCTCAAACTATAAACTAAGCACTACAGTTAATTACGTTTTTAGGTACAGTCAAACCTTTCATAAAAGACACCTCTATGTAAGATATCACTGTCTATAAACGGCAGCCTCGTGTTTGAACCTCTATATAAAGGACTATTGCTCATAAAGAGAACATTTGAGGTTCCCTCGAGTATTCTTTATATACAGGTTTTAACTGTGTTTATGCAATACAAATATACTCAGAACATACACTGATTGAATTGATTTGGAGTTTTTTTTTCACAACAATTTTAAATATATATACAAAAACAATATGTGTGTAGTATGGATTTATTAATGGTAGTTTGATTTATTTAAAAATAAAATCGTGGGTACCATAAGGCAATGTAGATAGCGTACAGTGCATTTTAATTTAGCCGCGGACTATGGTGGGTAATATATTTGGGGAAATGCACGCCAAATACATCTTTTGTATATTTCGAGAAAGAGTAGAGGCGTTGTATCTTTTACAAAAGACTAAATTTGTTCGTCCCTACTTTTTGAGTGGCTGTCAAAACTCGTTGACCTGGTTGACCCATTCATTCCCTCATTTCTATATAGTTTATATATATCATTGAACTTGTTCCCGTCCTGAATGTAGTTGAAATATTGCTCGCTAGCCGTTAAGCAATAACCAACCAATCAATCAATCAATCTAATTTAGCCAAGAATATATACATTTCCTCTTATCTTCGATATTGTGTGCCAACAATAATGAATTCGCGTTATTAAGCGTTGTTTCTGATTAGTTTCGTATTATCTGTATATTCCATTGTCCTGCTCTATATTTCAGGTTGTCGTGAAACAGCATTCATTTACGCACTGACAACTGCCGCTGTAACCCATTCAATAGCACGCTCATGTGCAGAAGGAAGTATTCTCACGTGCAATTGTGACTATAATATGCGAGAACCTCCCGCCAAAGTGGACTGGGATTGGGGAGGTTGTAGTGACAATGCTAAATTTGGACACAAATTCTCAAGGAAGTTCGTAGATGTTCTAGAGAAGGGGAAAGATTTTCGCTATATGTTAAATTTGCATAATAATGAAGCAGGAAGAGTGGTATGTATATGATGATAAACATTAGAGAAAACCGAAGGGACAATCCAGAGAAAATGGCAACATTGGGTACACAAGACACAAGACGAAAACAAACAAAACAAATAACACAACACAATATGTGTTGGACACCACCATACACAAGACACAAGAGGAAGGCAAACAAAACAAATAACACAACACAATATGTGTTGGACATCACCATACACAAGACACAAGACGTAGACAAACAAAATAAAATACACAACACAATATGTGTTGGACACCACTATGCACAAACAAACACAAATAACGTAAATAAGATATGAACCCTCTTACAAACAACTGGAGATAGAGACGAACCGAACATAGCTTTTATGTGGAAATCGCTGCGGACATCACAACCTGGAACTCACAACTTAAAGACAAAATATGAAAAGGGATTTTACCACACAAGTTCGGTGCGATAGATCGTGTGCTCAAGTCCCGGTTGTTTGAAATTAAATACTATAAAATTGGTATTTACTGCTACTCTGCTAAACACGCAACAGCAATGAATAAGAACAGACTGGTTGTCTCGGAATCAGGATAATTTGTCTTAGTACAAACGAACATCGTCATCATCTCATGGAATGTAGCTTGTTCTGGCCATGATATAGCTGCGAAAATTGCCCATTTGGTGTTAAAAATAATTACTCATTTGCCCACTTTAATAATTATGTCAATAGCCTTCGACAAAATTGAATCGAGAAATCGATGGTCATTGAACACACCCCGTATGACAAAGCTGAAACAAATATGTTTAAAAGTATGTTTTCCAAAACACCTGGACTCATTCCCGTTTTGCATGTTATTTATTTCAAGTTTTATCTATCCAGATTGTGATTTTTGTGTAACACTGAATGGTATTTAACCTTTCATGTTATAATAACACGAATTGATATAAAGAAACGAGATATTTATTGCTAAATTATTAAGAAATCAAAATACAATTAAAATCTCAACAATCACATAATTTTAAGTTGACAGATTCTGAGAAAAATAAGAATTATCAACTACACTAGTACTGTCAGGAAATGTTTGACGTTACCAAAGAGGTTATAGAATGGTAAAAAAGCCGTCAATCGAAGAAGGCCAGACAATGCAATTACCAAAGGAAAACGAACAAAAGGACAAACAATAAGTTACAAAACACGACACGACAGCAACATTTAATTAAATTGATGAAATATTATATTGATGGAGATGACTAATTAATACGTGTAGCTGCATGTATTCTTTCTTGTAAAGTATGAAGAGGTAATGAAAGAAATGCTTCAAGATACCAAAGGGGTAAGCAGAAGCCGTAATTCAAAGAAGTACTGACAATATAATGACAAAAAAGGAGCAAAAATAATCTACAGAACTCTACACAGTAAACTAAAGATCTCGCAACACGAAAACAACTAACAACTGGGGTGAACAAGTTGCACCCGTCGTATTAATATTGGTACAAACCCGATCATAAATCATGAATGAGGAAAAGACCGGTTTGTGATTACGACAAAGGAACATATCCGTGGTCATTTGTGACACAGCTTTCCGTTCCGGTTAACCAGGTCATGGAGGCATGGCAAGTCTGGCAGATAAAGACAGAATAATTTATTGCATTTTTAAACAATATGATAGTTCGTTTCATTTAAAATTCTTTAAAAATATGCTAACTAGGGAGGTAGCTTATTAATGTGTCTAATAATATGATTTTTTTCCAAGCATGTATCAAAAAGTATGAAGAGGGAATGTAAATGTCATGGTATGTCTGGTAGTTGTACGATAGAGACATGTTGGATGAGGCTGCCTACCTTCAGAAATGTGGGAGACAGATTAAAAGACAGATTTGATGGTGCAACAAAGGTCATATCTGGTATGTAAACCAATATAAAACATTTTTGCAACATAAAGTTGCATATTTTCGATTTTATTCTAAAATTATATGTTTTTATACGAGTTATTTTCCGTGTCTGTCTTAAAGGGAAATAACTCCAGAAAAACGTATATAATTTTAGAATCAAAGTCGGACATGTGCGAATTGTATGTTATACATTGTTTTCGAAGGATTGGCCCTCAATTGATGACACACGTTACATTGCTATCAGTAAATATTGGTTTCAGTACATATCTTCATAATCTATGAAAGTATTCAACGAAATGAATAAAAGAACCAGTTGGTCTTGAAAAAACGTGGTTTTTGAAATGATTATTACATGATTATAGCATGTTTTAATACTACACTAATCATTAATTTTATGGCTTGTTACAAAATAACGCTTATGTATGAATCAAATTCTGAAAATATCAGAGGATTAAGTTTAGCTTTTGTTACTATGTTTTTTTTATTGAAAATCACAAAATACCAGTTATATTAAAATGAAATCTCTCTTTTATCAATTCATATCTTGTTATAACATGAGACTGGTGTGTAAAGCAACTGTAAATTCTCCTTTATTCCTGGATTATAAATGTATATAAAGAAAAGATATTATTTTTTTCAATTGAAATACTTATAATTTTCACCCATTTTAATCAGGAAATGACGGAAGACGTTTGCCAAAAGGTAAGAACGAATATAACACTAATGCTTTGTCCGTTGTCTTGTCTTGCTAGCAGCACGCAATGGGCCAATTCAGAAATGCATTCTGGGTAATTAGACGTTCGGAAGTTTCTGATTGGTCCATACATTATTACGAGGACACTCACTGAGTGTGCGCAATGCAATTATTTTTAGGACGGAAGTAAAATTTCTGAATCGGTCCATTATAGATGTGTAGATGTTTAATATTTGGTTAAAGCATGAACAAGGGAAAGGCATGAACTGGTTTATATCACATTACTATGTAGAGATAACTCAGTGTTTTTACTTAAATGTCGCATATGATTTAATAATCTAATACCGTTTAATTAATTAAATAATATAAGAAAAGATTGAAGATGCCAAAGGGGAAACCAGAAGCCGTCAATGTAAGGACATACACTATCATGGACACAAAGTGAAAAAACAATGATCTATAGCACTACATGAGATACTCTCCAATTTTACTTTGACAGAAATTAAAATAGAGGAACAGTGCTTTTATTGTTGTTCTACATTTCACAGACGCATAGCTCACACCCTAAATGAGTGTGATACGGCCCCAAATTACATCAATTTACAATGGATTCACATGATCATATTTCTCTATTTGTCCTGATAAATCTAATGCTGAACCTTGACCCCTTTGTTTTTCAAACGAAGTCTATGTGGAAAAAAAGTTAATATAAATGAGAACAAAACAAAATGGTATGTTCCATAGCTTTATGTTTTTTATTATAAGTATGATATGCTGCTTTTTCTATTTGTTTAACAAGTAATTGTATATTAATATGTGTGCTACACTGACGCATCAGCTTACCTAACACAAAATATACCAGGATGTCTACATTTTAATTGTAGTTGTCATGGTGATCAGACATACCTTCTTTTGTATTTATTTTGTATATATTACAAAATCGTTAATTATATTCTAGGTTATGTAAATTTTGTTTGAACAAAAGATATCATAACTGTCAATTATGTGAACTAAAATATTATAACTGTTAGTTATTTGAAATAAAATATCATAACTGTTAGTTATTTGAACTAAGATATCATAAATGTCAGTTATTTGAACTAAAATATCATAACTGTCAATTATTTGAACTAAAAAATTTCATAATTCTCAGTTATTTGAACTAAAATTATCGTTACTGTCAGTTATTTGAACCAAAAATGTCAAAATTCTCCGTTATATGAGCTAAAAATGTCATAAATGTGAGTTATTTTAGCTTAAAATATCATAATGGTCAGTTATTCTATTGATATTGATATCTGGATAATCTACACATTAAAAAAAATCAAGTGATATTATTTTTAAAATGACAAGATGTGGATTCTGAACAAATTAGACATGAAGTCATTACTATCTTATATGAAATTGATAAATGAAGAAGAATTTATACGTTTGTTTATCGTGTATCTAATCCAGTTTGTATAAATTAATCAATTAAGCAATTAACCTATGCTAAAAGTTACAAATAGAAATGTAGGGTTTTAAGCTTAATTTAAGAAAAAGATATGAACGCAGAAAAATATAATCTTGGTATTACAACACTTGATTGCGCATGTCAATTCCTCTGAACCTCTCCCTTCCACACCATGTATTGTTAATGAGGCTTTAAATGTTAATCGCAATATTTCAAGATTTGGTGATGTATTTTAAATTACACATTCCAGAATGAAAAAACATTATAAATATACATAGAACTAAGTATGTCGTAATTATGATGGGGCTATAGTTGTGGGTACGATTCCCGACATGGCGTAATATAATCGATACAACTTTTTGCGGACGTGTGGCAGGTGTATTCATCCGCCCATAAAACTGACCGCAACGATATCCATGAACTGTTGGAGGTGAAGAAATCATCATCCATTATAAAATATTACACTTGTTGTTTCATTAATTGAATCCATGTTGTAGTGTCTATGCACCACTGGCACTTATGTGACAGTTTAAGGAATCATTCTTGAATCAGTTCTATTATCACGAAAAATCCCACACGAGACACCAATCAATGTAACGGTGTATCTGTTCGAGATGGTATTTACTTCGGCTTCTTTTGTAAATATGCATGTTCTATTGTGTTGTTAAATATAGCATGATCACTATACAAATATTGGCAATCAGAAATTTGAGATTTAAACTGACAGAAATAAGATCTATATATTGTATTGCCCCTTCGGTTTTCTCTAAAGTTTATTTGTTAAAAATATCTTAGAAATGTATTAAATTTGTTTTCAATATTTGCATTTTTTTTAGATATATTTATAACTATGTATCATGTCTTGGTAGGTTTGTGGCACGATATACGTGAAATATTGCCTAGCTTGACCCCAATCGAAATAACTCAATATATACATTTGCACAGTGACGTATTTTGGCAAACTTCTTCGGTCATTGAATTTAACTTAAAGTGTACCGACATGATTAAGCTTTCTTTTACATTAATCGATGAAAGTAGTTGAAGAAAAAACAATATTTTTTTCATTTACAGATAATGGAAGCTCACGCAGAAAGAAAAAGAAGGGGAAAGGGAGGAAAAATAAATTTCGATTCGCTCCAGTTAATCGCAATCACAAGCCTCCAGGAAGGAGGGATCTGGTGTATTTTGAGACCTCCCCCACATTTTGTGATAGAGACACATCGATAGATTTCGAAGGAACAAAGGGGAGAGAATGCAATGCAACGTCCATCGGAATTGAAGGTTGTGACCTTATGTGCTGTGGGCGTGGCTATACCTCAGAGACGTACATTGCGAAAGAAAGATGTAGTTGTATATTTCATTGGTGTTGTCACGTAAAGTGTGAAATTTGTTCGAGAACTAAAATACGCCATACGTGTATCTAAGTTAGAGACACACTGAAAAACTGGAATAATTTATACAATGTTAACTTAATGCATTTAGTGTTTTTGGTGCTGTATATTTGTGTATATAGATACAATGTCATATCTTGTAATTTTTAAGACTGTTTGTACACATTTTTATCATATATAATTATTTATTTTGACTTTTTACATGCATTCAGTACACATATTTTATTATTTATACTTAAATGGAGAATGGACTTGTACGGATTATTAGTGTTTACAACACAATGAACAATTTTTCAGCTATGTTTTCATAGCAACAAGTTTTCCTGACTGGAAAGCAGAATTCTTGGAGACAAACTCGACCTACTATAAGTCAGTGACAAAATAAATTGTATATAGCCGCATTTGTAATGTATGTCGAAATCCTAAAAACTGTCATTGGTAACGTCATAATGTGATTGACATCACAATGATCGATAATTGTCAGCATCGGAGTCAGTTCGTCTATCCTGACAATTTGCACTATATTTCAAAGAGAAAAAATGTCAAACTTACCCATAGGGCTCGAATCCACCATCTATCGCACTCAAGGCAACCACGCTTACCATGGATGCGGTTTTACCGATAGAAACATGTGTCGAAGATATATAAATCTAACTGTCACACAATCGTGGCCTCGAATATTCCTCTAAAATGTGATGTAAAAAGAAATAATTGGTGTAAAATATTGTAACTATAATATAAATATACGTTGCTATGCGACCATTTTAAATCTTAATTTTATGAGATATATTAATTATATGACCTCAGAATGTTTTTCGGAGAGAAACAATAATACGACATATCTTTACTCCAAAGGAATAAAGTGTGACCATTGCGTCATGTCTGTGTTATGGCAAGGAAAAGAGGGTGAGCTTTTGTAATTAAACAAATAAGACATGGTGTTTTAAACTGGAGGCTTTAATATGCATTTCAGCCTCAAATGTGACTTTTATTTTTACATGTTTCATAATTTATTAGCATTTCAAATGTATATCTATGAAAATTATGTTAGTTGGATATTTACCTTATTGTTCTAAACCAGTAACAGATAAAAGTAGCGTCTTTATTTACATAACTGACCACTGCTATATGCATTATATTTTTTGTCATAAAATATTGCAACGTTTGTAATTCTATTTCTGCCAATGAGTGGCATATATTTAAAAGAAACTGTTTAAAGAGTACATATGGATGATTGTTTAAGCAGGCAGTTATGATTTCTGTAATTAAAAAAACGACTGTAAGGCGTACATTATTCTTAAAATGGGCTTAAAATATATTTCTATCTAATTCACTTGTTATATTTACTTACATCTGCAGCATTTCAACTGTATTTGTTTATAATCTAAACTGGCGGGTGTCTTTTAAGAAGCAGGAATTGCCTACCCTTTGCGAACACCTGAATTCAGTTCCGGGTTTTGGTTGGGTCCGTGTTTCTCATTTTTTTTAGTTTTCTGTGATGTTTTTTCTTGTTTTGTCTGTCTTCGTTCTGTCTTTGTGTGCCAAAATGTTGCTTAAGTCTCTTGTTTGCCCCTTCGATATTCTCTAACGTTTATTAAACAGGAAACTAAAGAAACTTACGGCCACTCTACTCAAAATTCATACATAAGCTGTATCCTATCTGTATTCTTACACATACGGTTTACCTGAATATCCTTGATCATTTCCTATTCATGACGTCATCCATTCTTACTTTTATGCTGTCTCTAGAAAAGAATGTTCCCATTTCAATCTTTACAATATCATATAGTTTTATGATTTCTGGGTGTCTATCTTTTCGTTTATATTACGGTAAAACCTGTCTAAACCCAACCCTGAGTAAAACGAAATCCTGTTTAAATCGAAATTTAAATAAAGTCCCAATGTTGGAAATCTTTGTTGAAATAACCTGTATAAACCGAATGTTTGTTTATTTAGAACAAAAAGTTGATCATAAGGAGGTTCGTTTTAGACAGATTTCACTGTATCTATATATATATATATTTGTAAACATATAATGTATGTTAGATGAGGACTACTTATAATACATATGATCATAATACAGATAAATGGATATCACAGGAAGTGACGTAAGAAAAAATATTGTAAACAATAGTTCTTAGTACCCGGCAGTTATAAGTGTTATATATACATAGTGTACTTGTGAAGGACATGGTGTCTCATTATGTAACTTTCTTGTGAAAACTCACCCAAGGGAGATAAATATTGTCGATTAATACACGTGCTTTCTGGCACAAATGAAGGTCCAATATTACGTTGAACAAACTGCTATGGGAACTTGCTCTTGTTGTCATACCTTGCAGCGCCTAGTTTCTACAAATTAATCTTTCTGGCATGTTTGACTGTAAATGTGTCAAGTGTACATTTTTTTATTTGATTTTTATGAAATTATCGTTGTAATATTTTTTAAGCAAACATCGTAAAGAATGATTTTCATTCACATCCTATGAAAACACATAATGAAATTAATTATATTAAGAGATTGTATTCGAAATTTAGTTATTCAAATAAATATTTAGTCACATCCTACTTTCGTGATAGATATGGTATTGCTGTTTCCGTCTTATCAACTTAAACACACTGAATACGGTTGAATTTATCATTATTAGTGAATATCAATTTTCGTTGATTATATCAAGAGTTAGGATTTATTGTGCTTAACGCCACTTTCAACAATATATCAGTTATATAATGGCGGTCAGTTTTATTTGTGGAGAAAACCGGAGAACAAGGAGAAAACCATCGAACTGTTGCAAGTCACAGACAAACTTTATCACATAATGTTGTATCGAGAACTTCTTGCGGTGGTCGGGGTTCGAACTCATAACGTTAATGATAATAGGCACTGATTGCATAGGTAGTTGCTAATCCAAGCCACGAAATTTAGAATTCAACGATTATTTGTCGCCATATACATTTTGCATATATGTACGGACTATAGAATTTACGTATTCATGAAAATACATTGTTTTCCTCCAACCAGGAAACTACTTGTATTTAAATGTATTCACAGTATATGATATTATTTTGTTCCTGTATTTTATCTTGTTACTAGTAATTGGTTATTTAATAAATCATTCATGTATTTGTAACCATCAATTGTTTAATTGACCAACTGTTTTTTTTTTACCATTGTAAATGTTTAGGCTATTATTACGTCTGTTAATTGGAGGCATTTAAACAACTAAGTTATCATTTTATTTGTTTAACACTTGATTGGATTAACGGTATAGTGTCGTTGATTTTAGTGGGTTTTTTTTGTCCAGATATTTTTTACAAGTAGTACATTAAAACATAAATAAACACTATGAGTCGAGTTTTAAAGTAAAAAGTCCATCCATTCTGTTTTATTTTCATGAAAACACATCTCGAACATAAATTTCTGTCTGTACGACAAAAATGTCTGCCGATGGAAAGCCTGAACGCGGCCGTACGAGAATTTTAACTGATTCTGCTAGAAAAAGAAACGGGAAAGAAATTTCGTCGAATTATACCAAAACAAAAATTAACATACATGTAGGCCACCAACATGACAGTTCGATGAAATTGAAGGAAGCGTTGAGAGTTCAAACTCGTGCTGATGTGTTAATATCAGTACCATTGCGCATGTAGTAAGGAAATTGGGACATGCATAAATAATGATGCTGGGTGACAAGCTACACAAAAAAAAAACCCAACGCAAATACACCTTTTATACTCATGTTTTGAAGGTAAATATTAACTTTCAACGCAAAAAAAAACTTTTTTTACCAAAAACTCAACGACATTATACCTTTAAACACTGTTTCGCGAATATTTGCAGTCACTAGGAATTTATCATTATTCGTGGTATGTCAAATGTCGTTTATTGTATCAAGTCACAAAATTGATGATAATTCAACAAATATTTGTCACCATATACATTTTGTATATATGTGCGGATTATAGCAAAGAATACACAGATTTACGTATCCGCGAAAATACAATTTTCCCTCAATTCATGTAAATTGGTATCCACGAATTTAAATATATTCATAGTAATTGATGCAAATGAGTTCAACAATTACAAAAGTAAGTAAGCATATAGAATGACTATTTTCATTCAGCATAATTGTATGTTTGTAATCTATGCAAGGCAGAGCAATGGTGCTATGCAGTGTATTACTCTATATCCAAAACTATTATGTTCTTTATATGTTGTTAGTAAATCAGGATTATTAAAACAATGGTCTCTATTAATTTTATATAAGAGTATTAATAACGATACCTTTTTTATATAAATTTTGGAGTTTTGAGGTGTTTTTGTATCTATTTGATACGAAACATATGAAGTTGGTTTCAATTGACTAAAAAAGCAAAGGATCTCCCCTATGCCATAAGGAGCAAAGGGAGGCTACTCTTGCTTACATAGCATGACTGCAGTTCTTTATGATCACCGTGAACAAATTATCTTTACAGCGGCCTGATTTAAAGTATATTTTCGTATGTATTTATGATGCCGTTGTGATCGTGATCCTATGCTAGTTGGATTTACAACTATCTATGCAATCAGTGTCTATCATCACTAACGGTAGGAGTTCGAATCCCACGTAGGCGAGGTATACTCGATACAATATTATGTGATAAAGTTTGTCAGTGACTTGTGGCAGGTCGGTGGTTTCCTCTGTGTTCTCCGCTTTCCTCCACCAATAAAGCTAAAATATTGTTGAAAGTGGTGTTAAACAGCATAGCCCTAACACTCAAGTCGGTTTCAATTGGCTAATAAAAGAAAAGGATCTCCCCTTGACCCTAAGGGGCAAAGGGAGGATATTCTTCCTTACGTAGCCTGACTGAAGTATGCCTTATTAATGTTCTTCGTCCGTCTTCATGCTAAACAGTTCTTTATTCTAACGGTGTACATAGCATCTTCACATCAATATGATTTATAATATATCTTTAAGAGTGTCATATGTATTTATTGACGGATACTGAGACTTAAAGAAACATGCAGATTTGATTCGAATATGTTTGATAGTGATAAACCCTCTGTCAATTTCTTGAACTAATTTACTTAGTAAATACTGCATACATTCATCAATTGTACTGCATATTCTTGCCATCTCTCATTTTGTTTAAATTTTAGAAATAAAATGCCTCTTATCTTTGAAAATTATAATTTGTGTTCAGTTTATTTGCAAATTTAAGGAAATGTATTAATGTTCATCATAAAATAAACACCATGTCATAAGACATGAGAAAAGTCAGAATACCAATGCAGAATAACAAAGTCGGAAGATGAACACAGAGTAACCTAGTAACAGACTAACAATGAAAAAATGAACGTACAGTAATCATATTAGAAGACGAATGTTGACTACCCAAGTGATAAAGACGAAGATGAACACAGAGTAACACAGTAACAGACTAACAATGAAAGGATGAACGTACAGTAATCATATTAGAAGACGAATGTAGACTACCCAAGTGATAAAGACGAAGATGAAGACAGAGTAACACAGTAACAGACTAACAATGAAAGAATGAACGTACAGTAATCATATTAGAAGACGAATGTAGACTACCCAAGTGATAAAGACGAAGATGAACACAGAGTAACACAGTAACAGACTAACAATGATAGGATGAACGTACAGTAATCATATTAGAAGACGAATGTAGACAACTCAAGTGATAAAGACGAAGATGAACACAGAGTAATTAAGCAGCAGACTGACTAACATTTTAAAGACCAACGTAGAGGAACCAACTCAATTCCCACTAGTCACACAATTGCTTACTGTCACCATAATCGCTAGAGAATACCGAATATACAATCAAGAATGAACAAATCAGAGACATTGACAACATTGCGAACACCAGACACTGGACGAAGTCACGAAGACAACCAAAACAAAACTCAACACACAAAACTACAGTGGATCAGGAACTGCTTACCCTTCCGGAGCACCCGAGGTCACCCCCGGTTTTAGTGGTATTCGTGTTACTCGATCTTTAGTTTTATGTATGTTTTGTAGATCGTTGTTTGTTCTCTTGTACTTTTTTTTCTTTTGGCCATTGTGTTGTCTCGTTCTTCTTCGATATAAGGATTCTGATTACCTCCCTTTAGTATCTTCAAACTCTTCTTACTTTTTCTTTTGGCCATTGTGTTGTCTCGTTCTTCTTCGATATAAGGATTCTGATTACCTCCCTTTAGTATCTTCAAACTCTTCTTACTTTTTCTTTTGGCCGTTGTGTTGTCTCGTTCTTCTTCGATATACGGATTCTGATTGCCCCTTTGGTACCTTCAGACTCTTCTTAATGTCAAGTGACTATTCTGTATCAAAATTTTATACAAATTTGGCTTAAACTTAAATCTAAGCATGCTGGATGTATAACACGCTTAGCCTAAATATGTTTTAGGGGTGTGTGGAAGACCCATTTTACTTATATACAAACGTTTTACCCGCGTTAACTAAAGTACCGTCAATATACCTAAGCCTTAAACATGTTTACACCCTATAGCCCTATAGATATTTAGCCTTAATTACGTCAAAAAGTGGGCACACAAAGTGTTTAGGACATAAATGCCATTTTTATAGTGTTGCTGGTGCATAAATAATGATTCCGAACAAAAAGATTTTGCAAATACCAATGTTATTGTGTTTTGGTTTGATCCGACGAGAACTCGAACCCACGATCCACGCTAGCCATTACATCATCGATG
>MJUT01048787.1:425634-438362 GCA_002080005.1 Gigantidas platifrons
TGATTTTACCCCCCACTTCTTGCGGAGGTAAAAATTAAAAAGTTAAAAACGATCACAAATCATTTTTAAGAGAGAATTGATTTGAAATGAGTGATTTATTTTCATCTTTATTGATATTTACAATAAATAAAACAATTTTAAGTAGATTTTTTTTACTGTTTCTAAATTTTACAAAAATCTTGTGTAATGAGCGTTGACAGAGATGTTGTGTAACGTAGCAGGAACGGCAACTCTGGATAGAGAATGCCTCGCTAGCATGTACAAGGTATACAACTTGACAACATTTCTTATTGGAAGACTTATTATAGGTTGCTATTATCTTTCAGTATGGCACCAAACATTATTCCGATTAAGATTTAATTATGTATAAATGTTAGAGAATACCGAAGGGGGTATCACAAATTGGACCATCCAGAGATACTGGCAACACAGGTCACACGGCGAAGAAAAACAAAATAGAAACACAACACAATAAGAACTGGACACCACTATACGCAAACAAACACAAACAATGTAAATAAGACAATATTGGATTGTTCACATTAATATGACAAATTCCATTAGCACTTTTGCACACTTTCGGCTTGATTCTAAAATTATGCGTTTTTATACGAGTTATTTCCCTTACAACGGAAAAAATATTATCCGGTCTAGAAAGAGCAATGGAAAGAACAACGAAATTGAGCATAATGTTCTCATAATTTGTAAGTATTTTAACTTTGTGTGAGAAAGAAAACCTGATTTTTTTAAAACAACAAATAGAAAATTTACAAGTTTTTACATAATTAAAATTGTATGCAGATTATTGGAAAAAAGATATGTTATATTAATTGAACTTTGCCCTTCTGAAAGGGAAATAACTTATGTAAAACTTATAAATTTCGAATCAATCGAGAAAGTGTAAAAGTTCTATTTGAGCCCGAAAAGCTGAATCACAATCAGAGTGGGGAAAAAATCACAACAATTACGCAATGTGAAAATCAAATGAGAAAATATTAAAGAATTTTCGTGGAATTCGTGGCTAGTATCAAACAACGAAATTGAAAGTTCAATGAATATTTGTCACTATTTACATATTGTATATATGTATCTGGGCAATAGCAGAGGAGGGGCCCGGGTGGCTCAATGTGTTAGGTCGCCGGGGGTTCGCGCCCGGCTTTGTAAATTACAAAAAAGGGTGAACTCGACTCGCAACCGCAAGTGATAAAGTTTACCAGTTGCTTGCTCATGGTCGGTGGTTCTCTCCGGGTACTCCGGCTTCCTCCACCACTAAAACTGGTCGCCATGATATAGCTGAAATATTGTTGAAAGTGGCGTTAAACACCAAAAATCAAATCAAATCAAATCATAGCAGAGGATCGACTAAGTTACGTATCCACGAAAATACAAGTTTTCATAAAACCACAAAAATTAGTATCAACGATTTTAAATGTATCCACAATAAAACCAGTCAGGACTTGTTTATAAACAAAGGAGTACAAATAAATTACTTTTTTTCTCTTTGTCCCAAAGGTGACCTCTTAATACAGGCTTGCCTACATGTATAGCAAGCCATGTTTAACCTTAACTGTGCTGGCTCAAAGAAGATTTTTTGTGGAATGAAATATTAGTACAGAGTATCTGAGTACGCCATTGCTTACCTCCCTTTCCGTTTCAATGAATTAAAAAAAAGAGTACAAAATAAATATGAACTGTGTTAATTATTGAGATATCCGCCTTGTAAGTATGACAAACATGATAACTAAACATTTCCAATTATAAATTTCCCAATTTAAAGTAGCTTGCCTCCCTCACATATGGAGGTTACGTCTTCTAGTCCATATTTTTATGGTATGGCCTCTTTGAACCAGCACAGTTAAGGTTAAACATGACATGCTATACATGTAGTCAAGCCTGTATCAAGAGGTCACCTTTGGGACAAAGAGAAAAAAAGTAATTTATTTGTACTCCTTTGTTTAGAAACAAGTACTGACTGGTTTTAGTGTGGATACATTTAAAGAGAAAAAAAAGTGGCTTTATAAGACAGGTGACATCTTAAAATAGGTTCTATTCAAATGAAATTTTCCACGACAGGACTAGAAAAAGATGACTTTTTAATACAGGTGACTACATGGGCAGGTTTTGACTGTATGTCCATTTTGACAAGATATACTGCAATTTGTTTTCAAACATCATATCACCTCTGACATCATGTTGATAAGCTCCCTTTGTCCGCTTTAGTTAATAAGAAACGAATGACCCAGCATTATCTTTTCTGAGGCAAAGATAGGATTTCGAGACAAAATAATGACAAATTGTGAGTAATCAAACATTTTTTTCTTTAATCTTTTTTTCTCTGTATTAATAGAATGTCTTGTCATCTTAATACCCGAGTTTTCTACATTATTTTTTTTAAACATTTACTTTTAAGCCATGGATACAACATCTTTTGCTGAAACCGGATTTAAATACAGTTTTGCCAAAATTAGAGCTATTTATTTTCCTTCCTAAAAACTAGCAGCCCATCCCATAGGAAATGTGTTCGTTCCTTACTTAAAGCACAGGGACTTGCTCCCGGTGAATACAAAGATCGACTATCCACATATATACACTAGACAAGGGAGATACAAATGTCGTCGGTAGCCACGCTTCAACTCATTTTATTTCCATTAATACCTTTCATCTCTCCGCTAGTCCTCCTTAATTCGTTTAACAAGATGTTTATCTAAGAATTACAACAGCTGTTACCTTGATTAAACCCTACTCGACTTAAAAAAATAGCTTCATTCACTCCAAATCATCCTTTTCAACATCCGATGATTACAAAAACGAAACTGACGACCTTGAACCTACGTTCGGGCTTACTCGGGGTTTTTCTTTCAGGCACGATAACTCCAGTTGCAAAACCGCGGGAATTTGTTGGCGAAACTTTTAATATATTGAAAGCGGGATTTTGAATGTGAATGAACTGGAGTTATCGTGCATGAAAGAAAAACCCCGAGTAAGCCCGAACGTAAGTTAAAGGTCGTCAGTTTCGTTTTTGTAATCATCGGATGTTGAAAAGGATGATTTGGAGTGAATGAAGCTATTTTTTTAAGTCGAGTAGGGTTTAATCAAGGTAACAGCTGTTGTAATTCTTAGATAAACATCTTGTTAAACGAATTAAGGAGGACTAGCGGTGAGATGAAAGGTATTAATGGAAATAAAATGAGTTGAAGCGTGGCTACCGACGACATTTGTATCTCCCTTGTCTAGTGTATATATGTGGATAGTCGATCTTTTTATTCACCGGGAGCAAGTCCCTGTGCTTAAAGCAACAATATCGCACGCTTTCAAGGCTTGACTTCAAATCTTCGTCACAAGATAACTGAAATGTTGCTGAAGTTTGTGGTACAATTTCACCACTAGTATACCTTTATATATGGCATATTTTCTAGTACGCAAGTAAAAATAACGGATATGATGGTCACGTGTTTGTATATTCGTTAGTATGTGCTATTTTTGTATGACTATCATCATTCATGTAATCATGTGATAGTCACGTGAATAAAATTATGTTTTATGATAATTATCCAGTATTATGAATCATGTGATATTTCGTCATTTTTTTGTTGTTGTGGTACATGTTTATGTGTATGATAATCGTGATCTAACGTTTTCATATGATAACCATGGCCTTATCTGTTCGTTCTAAATATCATGCATTTGACTCATGTACAATATTTTACCAGTGTATTGGATTTTTTTTTTATCAGTATATGAATAACAGATATATTACAAATTGTTTCTGCACATGTCTTTTGAAATTCTGGATCATTCTACTAGCATTGAGACATAACAAAATTGAGTTGGCAATATTTACAAGCCCTTTCTACACTCATAAGAAAGAACTGTATTTCATAGCACTCTTACAAAATTTACAAACAATTCATTAGGTCACGTGACCAACACGAGACTTGTGTCAAATGCCGTTATCTAGGCATGCTTCATTATGCGGCAACGGTATGTGAAACGGAGTCATTACATGGCACCAATAACTACGAACAGATATGTACTGTTTTCTGACGGACGCAAGTTTCACAATGTACATCACAGCACCAAATAAACCTACATTTACAGTTATCCCGTACTGTAGTTGTTTGTCGTGAGTAACCCCTATTACAACACAGCAAGTCACATCCCCCGACACCCATTGAATCTGGGTCGCATTCCCGACCCTTTGTCCCTAGTGAACCTACTTTCCTGCTCCTTTTGCAAAAATTCGGCGAATTTTCTGAATAAACAAGATCTTCCTTCGCCGGTGGTTTTAAAGTATCTATGACAGTCTCTAGACGTTTACCGTCATTTGAACTTTGAACTTGTATAGCTCCATCAAATTTTGTCTTTAATGTAATACCAACTTCACGAAATATTGGCATTTTTAGCCAACATGTTTTTAATGTACACGAACCAGATAGTCCATGACATTTACACTCTTTCCTCATATGATTTTTAACTGCCTGAAATAAGAAATACAATGCAAAATTAGTTGTATAAATCAGATCTTTTATTTTCGTTGCTACCGATGTCCGTCGACTTGTATTATGTGACCTTAATTTTAGTTTCCTTTCACAGTGTAATTCATATGTAATTCAATATTCCCTTAAAAGGTCACATAATATAGGTTTTACTGTATCCTATAAAAGGAAAATTGCATTTTACATTGCAATGAAGTAGAAACTCAATGATAACTCAGAACCTAGAACTTAGGTCTCAATGAATATCAAACCTTCCAGAGTTCAGCCCTGGCTTTAGAGGTGTTCGTGTTTCTCAATCTTTGATTTTATCGTTAGTCTTATTTCATTTGTCCATTGTATTATCTGTCATTTGGATTACTCCTTTAGTATTTTCACCTGTCTTTCGAATTACGGCTTGTAATTACATATTGGTATCTTCAAACTTTCATTGGACTGTTGTTTCAGTGAGCTAGCACTATAAATATCCATCTAAGCGTGTTGGTCTAGTACTAAGCGGATATCAGTATCATCTTATTGTAATGTAACTTGTTCTTGCCCTGATATAGCTGAAATATCGCTTACTTGGCGTTAAACAACAATCAATCACTCGTATAATAGCACGATTTACATCTACATAAACAAGCAGTGTTTAACACTTTTAAAGATACTATTTCGAATCCCACACAAGACGAAATGTATTCCATGCAATGCTATAAATAGATAGCATGCGACTTTCGATTTGCACCTGTTACTTCGGTTTCATCGACCAATAAAACGAAATATTGTTGAAATAATCAAACTAAAAAAATACCACACTGTCTCGCTTTCCTAATTGGTACAGGCACTAAAACTTCAATGAAAAGTGGCGGTATTAAACTACTTTTATTGGCCTTGATCTCCCCTCTTAGTGAAATGATGCGGTCATGAAAGTGTTTTTGACATATGGGTAAAATGGCAACCCTCACATATTAACAGGACAGTGTTGTTATAACCAACGCTCTAATCTTGAACATTATCCATAATACAATGTATATTTAATCTTCATTACACAGAAGTTGTCATGTATATTTTAGTTCTTTTCTACATGTGAAGAAACGTTAAACACAAAGGGAAATAACTCGTGTAATATGTATAATTTTAGAATCAAAGCAGGAACTGTACAAATGGCCCATTGAAAATTATTCAAGCAAACAATTTTTAACAATATATAATTTCATTTGATTTTTCATTACTTACGAAATAGGATAATGAAAATAATAATCATAAAGAATAGTTATGTTTATATCTGATTATCTCCCTTTTATCACATACAATTTTTGAGTCAAATCACGGAAATAACTACATTACAGTTAATATAAAATTTTAATAAACCAATATTAATTTAGTGTACCATATGTTCATTAGTTCGACAAAAAAATTTGAGAAAATTCAAATATATATATCATTTATGAAATTGTGTCACCCCCTCCCAGCAAGGTAAAGTCAGATTTTCTATTGTGTGCTCTTTGCAAATATCACTGGGGTAAAGCTGATGACCGTAACTACAATTAATTACGGTCATCCCAAGATGGCGGACGTGGAATCAGGTAAGAATCGCTTTTGTCGATTAAATTGTTTCTGTAATGTATTTTAAATGGCACATGCATTGGTACGATAGTAATCTATGAACTTATCACGAGGAAATCACAAATTACGACTGAAAAATGTATATGAAAGAGAAAATCCTATTTTAAAAAATTGCTAAGATTACCGTAATTGCAGTTTTCAAGCTATGTAAATGTCGCTAAAATATATCACGAGTACAAAATACTCAAGACTTAGAGGGCAGGTCCGTCTGAGGGGGCCCATAATTCCATCAGCCTAGGGCCCCAAAAGGGTCATAATCCGGCCATGTGTAAACAGCATTAATTTTATAAGCACATCAATTAATTTTGATTATTTGTTACAGTGTGCCAGATAAATATAATGAGGTAACTCTGTAACATAATACAGAAAACACAATTGTGTATTGTTAGAAGCAAATTAAGTACGCTAGTACTGCTGATGCGATCATTGTCATGATTATCCTGAATAACAAATATAACCCAGTGTATATACGTAGGCATAACTTTAATGTTGATATGACTTGTCGCCCGATTTGTAACAAGAGTAACACGGCGGATTTCGGACTGCTTACCCTTCAGGAGCACCTAAGGTCACTCCCGCTCATGTTGTTCGATTTAACACGAGTAACACGACGGGTGTCACAAGTGAAGCAGGAACTGCCTACCCTTCCGGAGCACATATTGTCATCTCCGCTCATGTTGTTCGATCTTTGGTTTACTGTGTAGTAATTTGTAGACCAATGTTTGTCTTTTGGTCATTGCATAGTATGTCCTTCGAATTATGGCTTCTGATTACCTCTGTGGCATCATCAAACGTTTCTGAGGCCAAATAAAAATATATATGTTGTTCCGGTTACATTAAAATAAAAAAAATAAAAATTTTATTTTATACATTTTTTTTTTACTTTTTACATTGATTCTATTGGAGAGACATTGTGCCTTAAACGGTGCTTATTGCAAAATGGCAAAGCAAATCTTTAAGGTAGAGGCTAAAAATTAGGGTAGGTAGGGTAACCTGAACCACACATATTTTTTTTATTTGGCCTTATAATGTAATATACACTACACCTACCAGTCTCCCAGCGTCGTTGTTATGGAGTTGTATCCTCGTTGTTAGGTCGCCTCGACGTTTTTTCTTACGAGCATCCATGAATTCCTTACTTTTCTTATATCCATATTCCACATTATCCCCACATCCACCCCACACCCATTCACCGTCTGTTGTAATGTCTTGTTTATGGTTATCACACGTGCATTGTAGAAGATGTCCCATATTGCATGCTTCTGTTACTGAATAAACAACACCAGCCGCTGTAATACCGTACACGAATGCAGACTCACGTGTATCTAAAAAATAGAATATCATTCTCATGTATCTAAATATACAATATAATTCACGTGTATCTAAACAAAACTAGCATTTGAAGAAACAAATGTATATAGTTATAAGTTGTCTTTTTTAATTACACTGTATATATTCACAGTAGAATCACTGCCTTTCACTACTTACGTTCTAAGTTCGGATCCCGCCCATGGCGAGGTGTAGTCGATAAAGTTTGCTATGGACTGTTTTTACTGGGTACGCCGGTTTCCTCCACAAATAAAACTGACCGCCACGATAAAACTGACCGCCACGATATAACTGACCTCCACGATATAACTGACCGCCACGATATAACTGAAATAGTGCTGAAAGTAGCTTTAAATACCATAAACCTCACCCAATATTTATAGAATTGTTTAATATGAAAGTAAACATAAATATTTACCACTTACTTAAATTTGAGGAGAAAACTATAGATCGAACAACACGAAACCAACTAAATCCGGAGGTGAAATCTGGTGCTCCGCCACTTTTTATTGAAGTGCCTGTACCAAGCTAGGAAAGTGACCGGTCATAAAATGTGTGTTATGGTTATTGATTTGGCATCTTCCTAAGATTATTCTATTAGGTTTTCTAACTATTCCGACGGTATGCCCCCGTATGGCATTTTTTTTTTATTTCTTCACTTCATACATGAAACTACAGGAAGACTTCATTGATCGTTCATTGATATAAAAATAAAAGTTTTTTTTTTTTTTTTTTAAGAATAGATTCCATATTCCCCCTTCTTCTCATCACGTAGCACCCAATAGTAATGATATCTGTTATATCATCATCCCAACATATTGCATAATTATTACACGGGGGAAAAAAATCTCTTAGAAACATCAAAGGACTATTTACTTCAATAACTTGTTATAAGTATTTTGTGAATTTACTTATCTTCTATCGATATACTAAAACTAAATTATATTTGTTGATATTTCTTGTATTACGATCACAGAAAAAAGTCATAGTATCTTTTAAGATGAGAGTTAATTTCAAGCATATGTTCCAGCGTATCGTAATTATTGAGAACTTCTTTGATTATATTTAGAAAACTCGTACAGGAATCCTTTGATGTGTAATTATATATATTCTTTAATGGTTTCACCGGTCATCTGCCAAAGCATAGCACAGCGTAAAATTCCTTTGATCTTTAGAATAAATGGGTTCATAAGTAAAAAAAATATCTTCTCTTAGAAGTGTTTCTTCAAAACCATAAAATCTATCTTCAAATGCATTTGCTGAAGGTAAAAGCAATGTGGAAATTCGTTTTATTTCTTTAAATTATGTTACTTTTCTAACATAGGATTTTGGATTTTAGAATTTTCTTTACTAAAGGTATGTTTGCCTTTTTTTGTCTTTTTTTATATTTTTCATTTGGATTTTAAAATTTTCTTAACTAGAGGTATGTTGTCTTTTTTGTTTGTTTGTTTGTTTGTTTGTTTTTCAATTAATTTTCATTATTCTTATTAATTTTTCAAAAATGTGTCTATAGTATTTAAAACTTAATGGGAGGTAAAATTATATTGCACAAACATGGATTTAAATATAAAAACAAAATATATTTATATTGTACGTAACAACATGTATCTCCCAAAACTGGAAAGCTTAAATTTTACAAATATTAATCTAATCTAAACAAGAAAACGAGGAATTTAATAATAATTAACAAATATACAATAATTTTTCTGAAAGATAAAATAAGGAATGTCGAGTTGAAAATATCCTTAATTCGAGATAACATTTCAAATAATGCCCCTCCCCAGCCTTAATTCGAGATAACATTTCAAAAAATGCCCCTCCCCAGTAATAGCTCTGGACAATGCCAACTGTTTTATCTAACGAGTTGAAAATAAAGAGAATGCCAACTGTTTTATCTAACGAGTTGAAAATAAACAATACAACATACATGAAAGGGAAACTACAATTTGGGATCGATTTTCGAGCACGCATGTAAACAGTTCCGATGCAAATTTCGTGAATCGTGAATTGTATTTTTTGTTACTTTCAATTTGTTTTAATAAAATATCATTTCATATGAGGCATCATTACTACAAAGAAAATAACAACGTTTTTTTTTACCAAAATGCATATTTTGTTATTATTGTTTATTATTATTTCTATAGCTTAATTATCTTCAACGCAAATTAAAATAAACAACCCACAATATTATGCAATCCCGTGTAACATTGCTCTTGGGTATCCAGAATCTTAAAATGAAGTTTTAAAAATACTTCTTTACTGTTGACGTTAAACTATTAAGGCATTAATTAGTGATATCCATATTTTCAACTCGCTACTTAAGACAGGTACTACCTGTGGACCAGGATTAAGACATGTACTACCTGTGGACCAGGATTAAGACATGTACTACCTGTGGACCAGGATTAAGACAGGTACTACCTGTGGACCAGGAAATACCTACATTTGCTGAGTCTATCTCCGATATTTAGTGATATTCATGGTGGTCAAAGTTTTCTACGACAGTGGTGTATTGTGGGTCATTGCTTGTTTCTTTGTCTTTGTTTTATATTGTATTGTCTGTCCTTCGATTTGTGGCTTCCGGTATTGTAAAACTTTTCGTACAACTACTTTAAATTCAATTAAAAAAGTAATGTTTATAAATGTTTGTTAAATGTAATAAGGCCTTCGACTGAAACGGTGAAGAAATGTTTTTTTTTTTTACATTATGTTATCCTGTTGTATGTTACTTATTATGCTAAATTGATTCGTAGATCATAATTATGGCATAAGCCCAGCTTGTACAGAAAACATGCTTTTAAACTTGAAAAAACGAAAATAATTGCCAACATATTACTCTTGTCTACAAAAAACGTTCAGGTAGTTCAAACGGACATGATGTTCTGTTTAATTTTATTTATTCCTGTGATTATTCTAAACACAGTTTGTTATTGTTTTCCAATTTCCTGTTTGGATCGGGGTCTGGTACTCTTTGTTTTTCTTCTTATCTAAGCTCACCAAAGACAGGGGGTCATACACCAACACATTTTGCTGTTCGAACGTGATAGCGGAATTATCAAAATACTCACTTGATGTTATGCAATTATAATAATAATATTTTGCTCCTGTTATTTGAATAATAGAAGATGGAACTTGATTATGATGAACACATACTATTGACCGTGTCCTTCTTTATTTGGTGTTCAAATTTCAGGATCAGTTATACAATGAAAATTTAAACAATTGTAGTCAACAGTTGCACTACTATCAACAAACAGGACAACTACCTCATTCATTATAGAGATTGCCTCACATATCATGAAAAGAAAACAACAGTATTTCTCGGTACATGTTCGACATATGAAATGGACTATAGGATTTTATAGCATGACAATTATTTTCAACATATGAAATGGACTATGAAATTGTACAGCATGTTCAACATATGAAATGGACTATGGAGGTTTAAAGCATGTTCGACATTTGAAGTGGATTATAAAATTTTAAAACAATGAGAAGCATTTTCAATATATGAAATGAACTATGCAATTTTAAATCATCAAAAAATCGGCATATTATATATAATATAGACAAATGTACTGAGTGGAAAACGAATATTTATTTTCTATTATACGATGAGAAAGACTAAACTTCTATAAGAAATAAAACAGAATTAAAGAAAACAAAGAACACATAATCTAATATAAGTGGCATTAAACACCATCAGACAATCAAATAAACATACACATCTAAAGGAATAAAACAGAATTAAAGACAATATCAAACAGTTAACCTAATTCAAACCATGAACTTCATTGATACAGTGCCCCTTTGAACATGAATAATTCGTCGTAAATTACAATACATGCCAGTTACATAACTATAACGTGCAATTGTTTTAATTCATGCATGTAGATGATAGGACGTGATTTTGTATTATAGTTGAGATTAAATGGCGGGATTTCTTTGTATCAATTTTCCCCGGTAGATAAACTGGTCACGTGCCAAATTGAAATAAAGGAATAAGAATCTAAATGTATAAGAAAAGTCTTAAATTCATCGTAGGTTGAATATCTGCCAACATTTGTATCAAAAATGAAAGAAAACAGTAGACACAATAAACTTTTTAAAAAATCAAAGGCATTCTCATGTTTAACAAACCAGACTATTTGATTTGATTGTCCCTGTGTTCTACACAAATATTTCCATATGTGAATTGAAAGATATGACTTGTTTTTCCCCAGTTTTCATAAAATTGAACATTCATTTCAATAGGATTATGCATATTAATATTCAAGGAGGAAGATATTTATTTGAAAAAAACACAACATTTTTTGTTTTAATTGGCACCTTACCAAGAACAAGACATGAAATAAAAACAAACAAAGAGAGAACCAACATTATCAAACCGGAAGTAGGATTGTTACCTTTTTTTTCTTCATATGGATACATTTGTATGCGAATATTCGTGATAAAGTTTGTCAATGACTTGCGGTAGATCTGTTGTTTTCTACTGGTACCCCAGATTTCTCCACCAATAAAACTGATCGCCACGATTAAATTGAAATACTGTTGAAAGTGGCGTTAAACACCATAAAACCAAACCATCTGTCATTAAACTCACCCCTTCTAATTACCCTGTCCAGAGATCGTCTTGTTGTTGTACAGTTCCATCTTCTCTTTTTAAATTGATACTGACATTCTGACAATGCTATTTTGGCGCCATTTGCTACTTCCTCTACAATTTCTATTTCCTTCCGGCAAATTTCCCGCTGTTTTCCTGCCAATCGTCTGCTCTTTCGACAAATGCTGTTCGGATCCATAACCAGAGGACTGCCGACTGCCCTAATAACGTGTTGAAACATGTAAAAGGAAAATGGCTATAATATATATTTGATTGTTTACTGTTTAACGTCTAGTCATCAGTATGTTGAGAACTATATATTTGAATAATTACATGCATATATATTCTACGGTGTCGGTTCGTCCATTTTACCTTAGCTCCAGTTGTTTGTAGGAGTGCTCATGTCTTATTTATGTTACTTGTGTTTGTTTTCGAATATTGGTGAATATTTTGTTTGTCTTTGGTCTTGTGTATGGTGGTGTCCAACACAAATTGTGTTGTGCTTTTTGTTTTGTTTGTCTTCGTCTTGTGCTTTGTGTATGGTGGTGTCCAACACAAATTGTGTTGTGCTTTTTGTTTTGTTTGTCTTCGTCTTGTGTTTTGTGTATGGTGGTGTCCAACACATATTGTGTTGTGTTTTTTATTGGTTTGTCTTCGTCTTGTGTTTTGTGTATGGTGGTGTCCAACACATATTG
>MJUT01048787.1:441745-454022 GCA_002080005.1 Gigantidas platifrons
TTTTTTATTGGTTTGTCTTCGTCTTGTGCTTTGTGTATGGTGGTGTCCAACACATATTGTATTGTGTTTTTTATTGGTTTGTCTTCGTCTTGTGTTTTGTGTATGGTGGTGTCCAACACATATTGTATTGTGTTTTGTTATTGGTTTGTCTTCGTCTTGTGCTTTGTGTATGGTGGTGTCCAACGCATATTGTGTTGTGTTTTTGCTTTGTTAGTCTTCGTCTTGTGTCTTGTGTACTCTATGTTGCCAGTTTCTCTGGATTGTCCATTCCTGATTGCCACTTTGGTTTCCTTTAACATTTATTCAAAACAAATGAAAATATTAGATATAACATTAAAGTCCATATCCTAATATTTCTCAAAATAATTTCTAGAAATAAAGAAAAGAAAAAAAACATATTCATAATATCACTTAACTTTATTTTTATAAATACTTGATGCTGGAGGATGAAAGAGGCAAACTGATTTTTAAAAAAAATGAAAATGTGCATTTGTTGTATACGTACGGCAAGGAAATATCACTTTCTATATTGTCTTGAATGAGTGATACTTTACTAGCTAAGTAGTTACTGCTTACTCTTCCGAAGCACCTGGGTTCACTCACGGTTTGTTTTTTGTGGCATTAGTGTTGCTGAATCTTTAGTTTTCTGTGTAGTGTTTTGTAGATAATTTTGTCCTTTTGTATCTTTTCCTTTGTTCATTGCAGCGTCTCTTTTGTTTATTTATGGTATATGGTTATCCCTTTGATAACTTCAAACTTTTATCATATGCAGTTCTAAAGGAACTATACCAGGAATAAAAACAATATTATTATAAGCGAACTCATAAATATTTAAATTGTCATAAATACATGATATCTTAGTTTTTGATTATCGTTTTTAGATAGACAAAACATGAACAATGAGGGCTATATTTAGATCTTGAAGTTGTTCTGACAGTGTGGTATTTTTTTTTTTTTTTTCATTTAAATAAACATTATTTTAAAATATCGTCATACAAGATAGGATTGCTATTTTACTCTGATACAAGATAAACAGGCTTTGTAATATTATTGTCATGTATAAATGAAAATGGGAAATCTAACATATCTATCAATATTTACTTTTTTTATTGGTTAAAAAAATGTTACAAAAATAGTCTTTAACTTATATAGTACATGATATTCTTTATTTCAACCCCACGATACAGCTGAAATACTGCTAAAGTTGGCGTTGAACACCAAACAATCATTTCAACCATACCCATATAATATGTAAGTATTATTGTGAGGTATAAGAGCAGCTTACATTTTAAAATATTTTATATTTGAAATTCAATATCTATTTAATAAAAAAAAATCGCGTACATGTAGGACTTTGATAATTAACTTTTATCTATCATAATATGTTTTCAAATTTTGATGGAAAATATATTTCAAACAATTCTGTTTGTAAAATTAGGAGAAATACCTAATTTATAATGTAGTTTTCATCAAATTATTTTATTTGATCCAATGAAAACATAGATATGAAATTTATTGTAAGCGACGCGTTTCTGGAATAACCTTCATCAGGTACGCTCAAATTCAAGAAAATTTAAAGCCAAATAGCTTAAAGTTTTAAAAGCAAGAACATCTAAGGGTCTAAACAGGATAGCCAAAATCTGCCACGGTCACCTCTGCCTGAGGGAGGAGAACCTTAGTTTTAATAATAAAATAATAATTACAATATTTAGGAACTGTAAATATTAATAATACATATATCTAATAAATCATGTCAATGCCGAATCACTGTGAACTTGGCAGATGATACCCTCGGGGACTAATAGTGCACAAGCAGAAGTATCGACCCAGTGATAGTAATATTAAACCACGGCCATTCCGAAGCACTAACTACTAGGTGGATGATACCCTCGGGGACTAATAGTCCACCAGCAGAGGTATAGACAATGTGATTGTAATACAACTATTAAACCACGGCAATTCCGAAGCACTAACTACTGGGTAGATGATACCCTCAATGGTCTAATAGTCCACCAGCAGTGATATTGACCTGGTAATAGTAATACAACTATTAAACCACCGAAGCACTAACTATTGGGTGGATGATACCTTTGGTGCAGAACTATCGTTATAGTAATGATAACGTAGATATCTAATTTAGTGAGCACGATAATCGCTTGTATAAAATTGTGTATGGGTCTCTTTTTGAACACACGTTATCTTGTATTAGATCAGAAACAGTAATTGCCTCCTCTGAAATGACTTGGGAACTCTATTAAACATGCATTATCAATTTCACGGTTAATATGAATCTGAATTGCTCATCATTTTTAAACAATGCACGTGAATCTTGAAAACATCTTGAAATAATTTAACCTTAACACAAAAAATATAACATTTATGATCACCTCATTTACCATGTATTTTTTTCTAAAGCAGATCAGTCACATTTTCTTAATTGATATTAAATATGAAATTCACAGTAGGTATTTAATTAATTGTTTTCAAGGTAAATTCCTTGCAAGAAAAACAAATTTGGAGTTCACCGAAGATCAAAATAACATGAATTATGAAGAGTATGAAGATACCCAAGGGGTAGACAGAATCCGTAAATACAAGACGGACAAACAACACAATGAACAAAATTAAGAGGACAAACAACGGTCTACATATAAAACTAAAGATTGATCAACACGAACCTCACTAAAAACCGCTACGTTTTTACTACTATTACTAGGTCGATATCTCTCCTGGTAGACTATTAATCAAAGAGGGTATCATCCGCCCAATAGTCAGTGCTTCTATATTGGCATGGTTAATTAGATTATATTTATCATTGTCATTTACTGTTCTTAAATACAATCAAACCTTAATAAGAGGTCATCTTTGGGACAAAGAAATAGTGGCCTTAAAAGACAGGTGACATCTTAAAAGAGGTTCAATTCATATGAAATTTTCAATGACAGAAAAAGAAAAAGGTTACCCTTTATGACTGCCTAATAGAAGTGACCACATATTTGCAGGTTTGACTGTAACGCAATTATTTTGGTTAACTCGAAGGCTCTCATTCCTCAGGCATAGGTAGCCTTAACCTAGTTTGGCTATTCTGATTAGGCCCTTTGATTTTCTTGCATCCTGTAGTGTAGTATGTGTGTTCTTTAGAAATGCCTGTACCAAGTCAGGACCATTGCGGTTTTCCAGTTTCCCGGTTGTTGACTGATTTTGTCTGTTTATTGATTTATGAGTTTTGAATTTCCCTTTGGAAGATTGCTCTGTGTTCGGTAATTTTGTTATTACCCTTATTTGCTTGTTTCATTTTATTATTATTTAGATATATACAATTATTTCTATCTCAAAGGGGGTTGGAAAAAAATAACATCAGGACAAAATAAATAAATTAAAAAAAAAAATGTAAAATTACCAACCCTTAGCGTCATCAAATATTAACAAGTTAGAGGAGAATAAATTCCATTCAACGGTCATAAAAACGACAAATATTTTAAATGTAAAATATTTTCCATATAATTAAATATCGCACCAAATAAAGTGACAATATTTTAAATTTTATATGGTTTAAATCAACTTTAAAGGTAAATTATCAATAATTTCATCGTAAAGCGATATTAGATACGATCTGTTCGTTTTAATAAGTTGTATCTTTGTGCGACTCGCTACATCAGACAAACGCATTTTAAACTCATAAAGTTTCTTTGAATGACGGTGCATATATAAATGGAGGCTAATCAATGTTAAATCTGCGTTTTTTTCCACTACACATTTGCAACATAAGAAAAGATTTATATAGAGATTGTCTTTTTTTTAATGGCTTCTCGTAAATGTTGGTCTAACTTGAATTTGATGTACTCAATATTGGATTGTTTAGCTTTAATTAAAAGAGGTCATTAAATAGATTTTCGACATTGTAATGTCAGGATTTTTAAATTTTCCAAAACGTATCTAAAATGAGTTTTACTATTTAGAAATGCACATAAAGTTTCTATCAACTTAAAAATTATTGCCTGGTCACATATATACAAATATTTAACTTGCATTTATTTATTTATTTTAAGTGTTTTCAAAGTTTAAAAGTTCAAAAGTTTATTATCTGCTAAAGGGGACTGTACCAAGCACAAAACACAGTATAGACAGCGAAGCAAATGAAATAAAATAAATAATATAAATAAATAAATAAATATGAATTAAAAGGATAAACAAGGCACTAATTCGGTTGGTTTATGGTGTTTAACTCCACTTTCAACAATATTTCAGCTACATTGTATATCGTGGCAGCCAGTTTTATTGGTGGAGGAAGCCGGAGAAAACCACCGACCTGTCGCAGGGCACTGACAAACTCTTTCATAAATAATAGTAATACCCAACCCCAAATAGAACAAAATATAAAATATGATATGTTAATCAGATGACGTTTTTTCCTATTCCATAAAGGGGTCCCGTTGTGCATACTAACACTTATTTATTATAATAATAATAAAATGAAAAATAAAACATACAACATTGTCGTTACAATTCAAAGATCGAATAGAAAAATTGTAGAACACACAAATAGATAACCGCTCACTTTCCTGGCTCGGCAAAGGCATTTCAATAAATAATGACGGTGCAAAGCTAGTTTTGTGAGCTAAAAAGTAGAGGATTTCACAGAATGAAATGCCTTTGGTTTAAGCAAGGCTTAATTGGTTGTGGGGAATGTTGTCCACTAGCATTACCACTATATTGTAATGACCAGGTTTAGAAATAGAGAAACTGTAATATTAGGAAATAAACGAGACCCGAGTAGTACTTTTCTTTTTGTTTCATTCCAGAAACGCTTCGTGCGCACTAAATTAGATATCTACGTTTTTATCACTATGATTAGGTCGTATACCTCTGCTGGTGGACTATTAGTCCCCGACGGCATCATCCGCCCAGTAATCAGTGTTCCAGCACCGACATGGTTTATTATATATATTTATTACTGAAATTTACTGTTCCTAGATTATGTAATTATTAATAAAACTAAGGTTCACCTCCCTCAGGCGTATGTGACCTTAGCCGATTTTGGCGAGCCTGTCTAGACAGACCCCTTGATAGTATTGCTCACAAAACTATTTTGCTTTAGAGCATACCTGATGAAGGTTATTCCAGAAACGCGTCGTGTACGCTAATTGCGATATCAACATTTTTTATTTTTCAATCAGTGTAGCATTTATTTCACGAAGTCTGATATTCTTTTAGGAAATCTTACAAAGGCAGCTTTTTCATTTTAGATAAAAGGTTAAAACACACCTCGATAATCTGGTAACGAGGTTAAACCACATTGATGAAAGGACAGTGTTTTAGACGATTTATTGCCTTAACAATTAGATCATCGCTCCCTCTCAAATAGCTTCCCCTTGTATAATGGGTAATTCGTTTCATTTTAATGTCATGTTGATGATGAATTGTGTTGCATGTTGTATTAGGATGAGGAGTAAAAGAATATATGACAAATACTCTATTACCTCATGATGTTATTATGTTAACGTACTCTAAAAGTATCAAAACTATCTACAATTTATTAACCTCAAATCATACATCTTATCTTTCGGTTTTTTTTTAGGATTGGGGGGACTTTATGAGGACGAGGAGTAAAAGAATGTCTGACATATACTCTATTACCTCATGATTTTATTATGTTAACGTACTCGAAAAGTATCAAAACTATATACTATTTATTAACTTCATATAATACATCTTATTTGTCGAATATTGAGGATGAAGGCGTTGTGAGGTCGGTGAGTAGCATGCCCTATTAATTCATCATTTTATTATAGTAATGTACTAGAAAAGTATCAAAACTATACACTATTTACTAGCCTCAAATCATACATCTTATCTTTCGGTTTTTGAGGATTGGGGGGACTTTGTGGAGATGAGGAGTAAAGAAATGTCTGAGACATACACATGATTTTATTATGTTAACGTACTCGAAAAGTATCAAAACTATATACTATTTATTAACCTCAAATAATGCATCTTATTTGTCGATTATTGAGGATGAAGGCGTTGTGAGGTCGGAGAGTAACATACCCTATTAATTCATGATGTTTTTATGCTAACGTTCTTGAAAAGTATCAAAACTTTATCATATTTGTTTTGCATAAATCATACATCTTATTTGTGGGGTTTTGAGAATGGGGTTGGGACTTTGTGGAGATGAGGAGTAAATGATTATTGAGGATGAGTGCTTTGTGAGGTCGGATACTAACATACCCTATTAATTCATGATTTTATTATGTCAAAGTTCTCGAAAAGTATCAAAGCTATATAATTTTATTAGCCTATATCATAATCTTATTTTGAGGTTGAGGGTGAGGGCATTGTGAGGATGAGGAATAAAAGAATGTCTGACATATACTCCATTACCTCTTGATTTTATTACCTTAACGTTCTCGAAAAGTATCAAAGCTATATAATATTTATTGGCCTAACTCATACATCTTATCTGTGGGTTTGTAGGCGCGGCTAAGGATGTAAACTGTATTGAAATCAGTGGAATATGAAATTTGTTTCTACGTTTAAGATTATTCATATGGCAATTTGGCGTTTTAATTTTCATTTTTGTGTTAATTTTGAAATATATTAAAATTCTATATTCATAATAAAAAACTGATCATATCACACGATAAAAAGTTTTTAATAATTTTTTTAAGAAATTGAATATATTTATTTTTGCATATTTTATATCATGTTTTTACCAATTATTATTCTAATACATAGAAAAAATAATTAAAATAGTCTAAACATTTTTGCTCCATTATGAATCTGTGCGAAAATAAACCAAACTATCATGATAAAGTAAAACCATACATTAAAAATAGTATTTTCAGAAATGTTCAATCAGATGGCTGTCTCACAATAATATTTATGATTATTATATATTTATTAACAATTCCCCCAAATAAATGAACGATCTGGATAGAAATATAACAAAACAAGAACAAATGTACATCACGTGCCATCAAACAATCAAACACAATTCGAGGTAAAATCAGAATTACAAAATGTAGCACTTAAATATTAGTTTTTACAAATAAAGTGCGATTACACTATTTATAAGGTAAAAACCTCAGAATTATGCCATACTGTTGAGTTACATAGTTAAAAATAATTTTATTATTAGATAATGCGCTATATAAAAACTATGTAATAAATAAATAAAAAAGGGAAAGAGAGAAGAGAATGAAGATACCGTAAATCTAAGGACAGACAAGGATCTACAAAACATTACACATACAACTAAGGATCGAGTAACACGAACCCCACTAACATTGGGTTGTGAACTCAGGTTCTACGGAAGGGTAAGAAGTTTCACGAGTCTCAGTTTAATTGTTGGTTGGTGACATTGTATTGTGCGCACGTCGCGTTTCTGTAATGACCTTCTTCATGTACGCACAGAAGTCATAAGATTGAAAAGCCAAATAATTTAAAGGACTTTGGAGAAAGAAAACCAAATGATCTAAACAGGATAGCCAACATATACTAAGTTACAAATAGTTTCCTTATTAGATGTTGGATATTCTAGTAGTGTGGTATTTTTGTTGTATTCCATTTTATTGAAAAAGATCTTTAGTCAAAACCAATATAAGTAAGACCATCTACAGTTTTGCCACTTTGTATTCAATGAACTTTGGAATGTCTTGCTCAATTTGTGATTCAAATGCACATATTATATTAATTTAAAAAAAATAGTTCTCAATTGTTCACCTTGCGAGGCAGGTAGTTAATTTAGATAACAAACAAAAAATAAACGGCTAAATATTTCAATCCTCGTTTAAAGGCTTAATATTTCCTTCTCAATGGATATGATACTTTCAACAATAAAATGAAAATAAAATATAAAATACAAATACAAAAATACAACACTGTGGGAACAATTCTAGAATACTTAAATAAAAGTGGCGGGGTTACACTAGTTTTATGTGCCCAAACCTCCCCCCTTTAAGATATGATGAGGTCATGCAAGTGTGTCCCACATGTGAGTACAATGTCAATCTCGTATATAACTGGGTCAGTAACGTTATTGTAACACAATAGAGACAAATCATTGTGACAGTTAAAGGTTAAAGGTCATATATACCCCACACAATATGAAGGTTGCACAATGTTCTGATGTTAAGACATCAAAGATATAAGACAATTAACACTTACCTCCCCTTAATTACATTATCTTTTAAAAGTTAATCACCTGGGAATGTTTTACAATGTTTCTTGGGTTCATTCCACCTAATCCCACTTTTCAAAAATGCATTAAAGAAATCTAAAATTTCAAATGGGAATAGCTGTAACTGTTTCTTGTATAACGTTTTAAATGGGTTAATCAGTTGTTCAAATAAATTTCTAAAGTTTCAAAGTTTTGAAATCAAATACACCTTATACAAAGGAAATGTAAATATGTATAAAGAGGTGAGTTAAAGGGACATTGCTATACATTTCCTTGGGGGAGAAGCAGTACCAAGACTATTTTAGATAAATCTGTCAGAATTGGAGAACCTCATGCGTCTCAATTGGAATAATTTCTGAATAGAAATCGACATACATGTATATGCTGTTATCAAACGAATCGTGTTTTAAAGGTATTTGATGAGATATAATGACACAAACTGAATTTTAATTATTGTGTGTATTTATTTTCTCGTGAAACACGTGTATTATGTAACGAGTGTCTGAAAACAAAATCTTGAATCATGATAATCGCTTTACAACAGTATTCACATATTTGTACACAATATTTTTATGCTACATCTTAGCAATTGACAACCATACAGGACTTCAAAGTTACTTCAAATACTAGGTCAATACTAAAATATTTATATATATTTCCATGATATGCCAACCAAAAATTATATTTTTGAATGTGAAAGTTTTGAAATTTTCATTTAAGAATATTTGTTCGTAACAACTATTGATTGATTGATTGATTGATTGATTTATGTTCAACACCAACCTTAGCAGTATTTAAGTTATATCGTGGCGTGAACAAATTTTATATTATATTAACTTAGACACCTATAGGACACTTAGAAATAAAACATACTTGTCTGTAAAACAACCGGGTTATATGTACAAATAAAAGAAACATTAAAAGTATAAAACGATATATTTAGAACATATGTTATGTAACTATAAATATATCATGTTTTCAAAAACATATTTTCTTGTATTTGCCAATGGGATTTTACTTTAAAGTCTTCATGTACTTATAAAAAAACACAATATTAAAATTGTATGATGGAATATTGGAAAGAGACGGCAATTAGCTTCAACAATTTACATATACCACATCAAAGGATAAAACTGAAATATTAATATTAATAATTCAAACTATTTATTTAAATGTAATTTGTTAAATAGGATTAGATCTATATATTCTTACTGTCGAGCAGAAACTGTTGAATTATTTAATATTGTTTTATTACACGTAAGTCCATATATTGATTGAACGAACAAACGAAAAAAGACTAATTTTGATTAAAATTGTAGATATCTAAATTTAGTGCGCACGACGCGTTTCTGGAATAACCTTCATCAGTTACGCTCAAGATCGAATGATTTGAAAGTTAAATAATTTAAAGTTTTGAGAGCAATAAAACCATAGGGCCTAAACAGGATAGTCAAAATCCACTATGGTCACCGATATTTAGAGGTAATTCTACACACTATTTTATCAAATATAATATATTATTTCTATCCATGGCCATTTGTAAATATAAAATGAAAAAAATAAAAATACCACACTGTCGGAAAGGTTCAAAAATCCAATACCACAATCTTAGAAATAGAGGAAAAATCTATGCCCCAACCACACAAATACAAGACCGCCCAGTTTTCTGGCTTGGTACAGACACTTCAATAAAAAATGGCGGGGTTAAACTTGTTTTATGGGTTCCAACAATATAATTTTAGAGAAAACAAACATTTTACTAAGGGTCCTCTTTGACAGTTAACTTCTGCATTAATCCATACCAATCGTTTAACCTGTAAAACGACAAGTTTTAATCTAAATACCAACGGAAGACATAATACAACAACGCACCGTTAAAATGAGAATGTGGACATTTCTGAAAAGTTATGGCTTCAATTAAGTGATTTTTGTGATAAAACGATCATTTAATAAGTTTAAAATTCATAGTTGTGTTTAATTCCCTGAAGCACATAAAAATTTTATCCTGTAATCGTGTGATTTTGAGTACTAATAAAAGGGGTCATGTAAATTCCAGTGTTATATTAGACATTGACATAATAAAGCTTTTTTTCTGGTACCCCTTTCACATTTTATACTCGCTGAGCATTGGGAAACTAGTTCTAAATCAGTTTACCCGATGTTGACAGAAAATCTCCAAAGGGACAAACAAGAGATGATTTTATAATTCTCCTATTTACCATAACATATAATATCTATGGATTAATGTCATGTTTTTGCTGACGAGTCACAAATTGACCTGATTATTGCTTAACGTCCACCCAGCTGTATTTCAGGAAGAAAACATATTATTGAAGGTAATCTCAGAAACGCCTCGTGCGCACTAAATTGGATATCTACGTTTTTTAAAGCTATATCTAAAATCTAGACAGAATTTAAAATAAACGTTAGAGAATATCGAAGGGATAATAAAAAAAAAAAAAAAAATCCAGAGAAACTGGCGACATAGGGTACAAAAGACGAAGAAAAACAAAACAAAATATGTGTTGGACACCACTATACGGGTGCGTGATTTTCTTCAGGATAAAAACACTATTTATTAAATATTAATATCAGCATATCTTCTGCTGTTAAATAATACTAAGAAAAGACAATAAAATGTGGAACATATATTTAATAGATTCTGCATTTCATACGTTTGAGGTGAGCGGAGATTGTTGATTTTGTTGTCATTGGCCGAATTGTTGACCATCACGAATTATCAAAAACGTAAATATCGAATTTAATACCCAACGACCCTTGTTTGGGATAACTTTCATCAGGTACTTAATGGATTGTGCATTCCATATGTTTGCGATGAGCGAAGGCTGTACGTTTTGTTGATGTTGCCTGAATTGTTGACCAACCCGATTAAATAAAGACATAAATATCGGACATAGTACCCAAGACGCTTCTCTGTAGAACCTTCACCGGGTACTCTGAATGTCAAAACAGTGCAAAGCCAAATAATTTACACGTTTTATGAGCATGGAAACGAAATGACCTAAAGATGATAGCCAACATCGGTTAAGCTTTATTTTCATAAGGTTTCATGTATACATGTACATTTAAGAGCACGATAACAATAAGGCATAAACAGGATGAAAATTGGTTAAGCTTTATTTTCATAGTTTTCTGGTATACATGTACATGTACGCTTAGGAGCACGAACACAAAAAAGACTTAAACATGATAGCCACAATCGGGTAAACTTTATTTTCATATAGTGTCTTGTATACATGTAAGTTTAGGAGCACGAAATCAGAAAAAAAGACTTAAACATGATAGCCACAATCGAGTAAACTTCATTTTCATATAGTGTCTTGTATACATGTAAGTTTAGGAGCACGAAATCAGAAAAAAAAGACTTAAACATGATAACCACAATCGGGTAAACTTCATTTTCAAACGTTTCCTTGTTTTGTCTGTTCTTCTTCGATATACGGATTCTGATTACTCTTTTTGGTATCTTCAAACTCTTCTTGTGTACATGAGCTATCTTTTTATCACTTTATTTATTCCGTGTAAACATTTACAACAACAGACAGCCTTTAGGAGATTTTATACCTTATTTTTACCTATAGTGATAAACATTTAAATATACAAAGAATGACATACCTTTTAAGATATATTTCAATTAAAATATGCAAATTAGCAGCCTTTAGTGGTGTTTTTACCGTTACATATGGCAAATGGTAATCGGCTTTCAACGACTTTCGACAAAATGCAAAATATTATTGAAGAATTCGATATTTTGAAAGATATATAATGGGCTCTTAAGAAATCTTATCATAGAAATGCCCGTACCTACACATGAAATGAGCCGTCATGTATGTGTGTGTTGTGGTCATCGGTAATCTTATCATAGACATGCCTGTACCTACACATGAAATGAGCCGTCATGTATTTGTGTGTTGTGGTCATCGGTAATCTTATCATAGAAATGCCTGTACCTACACATGAAATGATCCGTCATGTATGTGTGTGTTGTGGTCATCGGTTTTGTCTCTTTCTACGATTTTTCTATGGGATTTTTGAAATGTTCCGAACGTGTAGTATTTTTTATTTTTCATTTTA